>RWJK01001627.1:24656-59481 GCA_004335835.1 Scenedesmus sp. ARA3 | reverse complement strand
AGGGTGTTGTGACGTGTTCTGCTGGTGAGGCATTGCCTCCCGCTCCCGACAATTGGGCTTGCCTAATTGTGCTGTGGTAGCGAGCCAGTAGGATTCTGTCCCCCTGGTAAAAAAACAACAACCAACCAATCATGCAGTTCATACACACAGTGCAGCCACGGCTATTGAATTCCTATGGATTCAGCTATGCAAGATCTGCCTCTCCTAAACTCCAGATGAGCAGCAATGGCTGCTCCTCTGTCTCTGTTCCTATGCCTGATCCAGCCCAGCTGCTGTTCAACCGCGCTTGCTGCTGCTGCTGCTGCTGCTGCTGCTGCTACTGCCTTTTGGGGCTTCCCCGCTTGGTCCACTTCGGCTGCCTGCTGCATCTGCAATCCAGTCCAGCACCATATCCTTCTTAGCCCTAAAGCCCCAGCTGGCCTGCTGACTCAGCAAACTAATCAGGGGAGCTGGTGCCTCCAGATTATTGTACACATTAGGATAGTCCTTGTAGGCGCCGGACTGCCGCTGCCGGCCCAGCCACCGCTGCGTCTGCGGCGGCAGCTGCTGCTCCCACTGGCTGGACTGCCCGTTGAGCACCCACAGCACATTGACTGTGTAGCTGCCGGCAACTCCCTGGAACTCGTTTTTCAAGACCTGCGGTAGCAGCAGCGTAGTGGGTTTGGTAATCAGCTTGAGGATGCAGAAGGTAAGTGGCATGTCAACAACGCAGTACTATCCCAAGGAGATGCTATCAGGCCTGGTGTCATCCTCTGCACCGTCCACACAGCAGGGAGAGCATGCTCTGTACACAATACATTGGTAGGTAAACATAATCATTGTACAAAGCAGTTTTGCAGTTGCCTCACCTCATATGTGGCAGGGAACATGTGTGCGCCGCCCTGCTGGTAGCTCTCCTGGTACTGCTCAAACAGCTGCTTAAAACCTGACGTGGGGAACACCTTGCCCATCTCGTTCCACGTGCCGACGTCGTCGACGCCGTGGATCATCATCTGCTCGCCGCGGTTGTCGGTTGCGTCGAGCGGGAACGCGCCGAACAAGCCCGCTAGCGCAAACTCCGCTGCGGCACAGCACAGACAGTCCCTTTCAATGTCAACAGCTGAAACTCGTTGTATGTTGACTTTGAAACTACAACATGCTGTGCTTATATTTCTGCCATGAGAGCTAGCCACAACCATGTATGGTGTGTGCAGCATCATGATGACTTTGCACTTTGCAGAGCACCAGGCTTGTCACAGCGCTACTGAACTTCAAACAGATGATAAGATTGCTGGCTTAGCAACATGTCACACACCCAAGCTGGCTGTGTCTTTATGATACTGTCTCACCCTTTGCAAAGTCTGCCATGCTGGCGTCTGGGTTGGTGTGTGTCGCCACGCAGGCGATGATGTTCTTAACGCCACGCCTGAGCAGGGGCATGATGGCCAGGTCATCAACAGCACCTGCAGCAGCAACAGCGGACAGCTGACTTGAATATGAACAGCAGGCAGCAGGCTGCAACTTCAGCAGGGGCATGATGGCCAGGTCATCAACAGCACCAGCAGCAACAGCAACAGCAACAGCAGCAGCAGCAGCAGAAGCGGGCAGGCAGCAGGCAGCCACTTGAGCATGGAAAAGCACTGCAGGCAGCATGTGATGCCTTGCAAAGAGCAGAAGATGCAGTTGAAGAAGAAGAAGGCCGCCAGCTTGCAGAACAACGCTCCAGCAACCTGCCAAACAATCAATAGTTCAAACAAACAGAAGGCTGGCTAACATCCTCAGCAGCAACAGCCGCAACAGCACACACGCAAACCAAGCATGCCACCACGTACCTCCATCAGCAAAGGTGTAAAGCGCCTGCTTGTAGTCCCACAGGTTCCAGTAGTTGACCATTTGACCATTGAACAGGTTGGCAGTCAGGATGTTGCCGGGCTTCATGCGCAGAGCAACAGCGCTGCTGCTGATGCCCACCGAGTGCATCAGCGAGGAGACCGTGGCTGGGTGCAGCAGCGCCACGTCCACACTCTGCAGCAGCAGCAGCAGCAGCAATTGTGTTAGTACACTGCAACAGCAGCAGCAGCAGCAGCAGCAGCAGCAGCAACAGCAGCAATAGTTTTAGTACACTGCAACAGCAGCAGCCGCAGCAGCAGCAGCGGTGCATCAGTGAGGAGACTGTGGCTGGGTGCAGCAGCGCCACGTCCACACTCTGCAGCAGCAGCAGAGATAGCAGCAGCATTGGTGGGGTAGGGTCAACAGCAGTAGCAGCACAAGCACCAGGCGCACATTCCAGCAGCAGCAGCAGCAGCAGCAGCAGCAGCATCCGGTCTGCTTGTGCAGGCCCAAGCGTACTGTTGCAGCAACATGACACACTCTCAGCTCGTTGCCGCTAGGGCTGACAACCCTCCTCCTTGGCGCCAGCGATTTGAAAGCAGTTGGCACAAAACAAATCCAAACAGCGGCCACCACAGCAGCACACCATCAGCAGCCACAGCCGATACAATTGCTGACACTTCTGACGCTGCAGATTTGTTGTCAAGGAGGTGTGCTAGTGTGAGCCTCACCTCGTTGCCACTGGGGCTGACCACCCTCCTGCGTGGTGCCAGCGTGTTGAAGCCAATCGGCTCAACAAACACAGCGGCTATCACAGCAGACAACTGACGTATTGGTAGATGCGGCTGCTAAATTGTAATCGGTGCATGTGCTAGTCCCACCTCATTGCCGCTGGGGCTGACAACCCTCCGTCTCGGTGCCAGCGTGTTTAAGCCAATCGGCACAAAACAAACCCCCACAGCTGCCACCACAGCCGCACACCGTCAGCAGCCACAGCCAATGCAACTGCTGACACGGCTGACGCTGCTGACGCTGCTGATCTGTTGTCAAGGAGGTGTGCTAGTGTTAGCCCCACCTCGTTGCCGCTAGGGCTGACAACCCTCCTCCTTGGCGCAAGCGTGTTGAAGCCAATCGGCTCCACAAAGCCGCCCCCCAGGGCTGTTGGCTTGGTGTAGTCTGCCACTGGGGGCATGCCCACAAATTCAAAATGTCTCACCTCATTGCCGTTGCTGCTGACAAGCCGCCTCCGTAGTGCCAACGCAACATTCACACGCAAGCTTGTTGAGACGCACGTGCAGTGTGCAGCAACAGCTTGCTATCCTCACCTCGTTGCCACTGGGGCTAACCACCCTCCTCCTTGGTGCCAGTGTGTTGAAGCCGATCGGCTCAACAAAGCCGCCCCCCAGGGCTGTTGGCTTGGTGTAGTCAGCCACCGGAGGCATGCCCGCATACAGTGGTGTGAATTCAAAGGGGAAGAACTTGGGGCTGACCTGGCGTTCGGGAGTCATGATGCTGCCCACAACAACAGGGTACGGCCTGCAGGACACATGTTAGGGTTTGGGTGTGTTAGAAGGGTTCAGGAGGTGGCTGCAAAAGGGGAGAACTTGGCGCTGACCTGGCGCTCGGGGGTCATGATGCTGCCCGCAACGACAGGGTACGGCCTGCACGATTTGCAGGGAAGTGTCAGGGTTTGGGTGTCTCAGTGTGTTTGGGGTTCAGGTCAGAGATGGTGTGTAACTTGGGGCTGACCTGGCGTTCAGGGTGGCATGATGCTGCCGACAACGACAGGGTACGGCCTGCAGGACACATGTTGGGTTTTGAATGTGTTAGAGGGGTTTAGGAGGTGGCTGCAAAAGGGGAGAACTTGGCGCTGACCTGGCGCTCGGGGGTTGTAATGCTGCCCACCACAACGGGGTGCAGCCTGCAGGACAGGTGTCAGGGTTCAGGTGTGTTGGGGGGTTGAGTTTCAACTCAAAAGGGAAGAACTTGGGGCTGACCTGGCGCTCGGGGGTCATGATGCTGCCCACAACAATAGGGTACGGCCTGCAGGACACATGTTGGGTTCTGAACGTGTTAGAGGGGTTTAGGAGGTGGCTGCAAATGGGAAGAACTTGGGGCTGACCTGGCGCGTCGGGGTCTTGATGCTGCCCACAACAACGGGGTACGGCCTGCACAATTTGCAGGGAAGTGTCAGGGTTCAAGTGCGTTAAAGGGTTTAGGGGGTGAGTTCAAAAGGGAAGAACTTGTGGCTGACCTGGCACTCGGGAATCATAATGCTGCCCACAACGACAGGGTACGGCCTGCAGGACAGATGTGTGGGGTTCAGGTGTGTTAGAGGTTCAGCAGTTGTGTCAATAGTGGTGTGTACATTGCGGCTGACGTGGCGCTCAGAGTGTCATGATGCTGCACACAACTCTACTCTATGTATGGCCTGCACGGATGATGTTTATGTACAGAATGTCGGGTGTTTAGTGCGTAAATGACGCCTCGGTGTGATGAGGCAAACTCCCCATCGCTGGGCTGCATGACAAACCCCTGCTGGCTGCAGCTACAACATCAGCTGCTGCCGCTGTCGCTGCCGCTGTCGCTGCCGCTGTCGCTGCTGCTGCTGCTGCTGCTGCTGCTGCTGCTGCTGCTGCTGCTGCTGCTGCTGCCGCCAATGCGCACTCCAAGCTGCAGCTGCAAACTGCACACCACACAAACACCAGCACACCCCCACACTCCCACACCCACCTGTTGTCCTTGCAGGCCACATTCACAGGGAAGGCAGGCAGCAGCCTGCGCCTGGTGGCCTTGAGCATGTCGCCGCGCGTGCCGTTTGCGCTGACGCTGCTGTCGCTGCTGCCCACCCCAAAGGGGTTGAGGAAGATGCTGGCAATGTTGCTGGCCCAGGCACTGGGCTCCCCTGGCATGGTGGCTGCAAGCAGAGCAGACAAACAAGCAGAAAGGGATGGTGTGCGTTGGCAGGCATGGCGAGGGCTTGTGAACTGGTAACTGTGGACCTGCTCCTGCGCATGCTCCTATGCTCGGTGCTGCAAATAATGTGAGAGCATGCTGCTGCCGCTACCACTGAGGTAACTTGACTTTCAGCTGCATTGCTTGTCGTGGCACATCGATGCTGAGGGCCATACTTAGACAGATCAGCGCAGCTGCCAGCCGTCCAAACCGCCAGCTGCCACAGCTGGTAGCTATCACGCACCCCAGGCGCATTCAACTGCCTACTCTCGTTACTTCAAGCGTCATCCCAACAGCTGCCGCAGCACTCACTGGGGTTGCTAGTCGCCAAGGCATGTTGCGAAAAGGTAAAAGCTCAGCTGCTCATGTCACTCATCGTGCATTGTGCATTGTGCATTGCGCAGCAGCACTCACTGGGGTTGCCAATTGCTCCCAGCAGCAGCGACTTGCCAGCCACCCTGCTGCCCCAGCTGCCAGGTGTCAGTGACATGGACAGCCTGGCAGTTGTGAGGTTTTGGGGTTCAAAGTAGGGGCTGAAGAAACGCGCCATTGGTGTGTTGGTGTAGGCGTAAGGCGTGGTTACCCAAGTGCCGCCGCTGTTGGCTGAGATGTATTGGGCCTTGTTTGTTATGTTCATCTGCGCGCATGCGTGAGTGATGTTTCAATGTGCCGCATGGACAGGGGCAGTGCTATGAGCTAGTGTATGCCCTTGATGCAAACTTGCATGTTGTCTGTTTGTGCTGATGGTGCGCTGCGCTGATGCGAAAGGCGCTGCTGCTGCTGCTGCTGCTGCTGCTGCTGCTGCTGCCGCTTTCGTTGCTGCTGCTGCTGCTGCTGCTGCTGCTGCTGCTGCTGCTGCTGCTGCTGCTGCTGCTGCTGCTGCTGCTGCTGCTGCTGCTGCTGCTGCTGCTGCTGGTCAGCACGTCATCATGACAAGAGAATGCATGTGCCAGCTTGCATGCAGCATGCATCTCACCAAGTGTAAGGCCCTGAGCCATCCATACGCCAGTGATGCTGCCCTCCAGCCCCCTCCACTCATTGCTATGCCTATTGATGGCTTGTCAAGCAGCATGTCTATGCCAAAGTCGGACCCAGGGTCGAGCTCGGGATATATGAAGTCTGCATCTGTTACGTTTGTCCATACTCGAACTTTTACGCCTTGTGTCTGCCATAGCACGGAGGAGAGCAGCAGCAGCGTCACCCATGGCGCGCAGCTGAACAGCTGCCGAGAGCAGCCCCGCCCGCCCATCACGACTTTGAACAAACAACAGGTTAATCTGTCTTGTTTTGATAAGTCCAAGTAGTTGGAGGCTTCGAAGGCGGAGTTGTACAGGCAGTTTTCAGTCAGTCACACAAACAACTGAAACCGTGTGCCATCGTCACGATCCGCAGAAATCACTAGCTTACATGTTGAAGGCTAGCTGTTGGTCGCAGACCGGCGTGACAGACGTGTTGCGCACAGAACCGCGACAGCTAGGCGCGCAAACACGAGCGCACCTCACGGTCGCACAGGCATTCCCTCAAACAGAAAAACAATTACTGGGAGTGTTACATTTTGTTTACCAGAAAAGTAAAACACCGATGTCACTCCTCACATCACGCTGCATGGTGCTGCGTGCAACGCTGCAGTACACCTCTCCGTGTCTGCTCTTGAACAGCTCTGCTGCGATTGGCATCTCACAGGCAAGCCATGAACGTAAAGCGCCACGCAGTATAACCATTCTTAAACATAGAAACAGCATCAAGCATATAGAATGCTTAATATCGCGCCAGCTACTTGGTGTGCAGCATGCTGCCTTGATGCACACAGCATGCATGCATATAAGCCACCGCAGTATATAAGCCACCAAACAGCAGCTGGACAACTACTGATCACAGCAGGGAGTAAATCTGACAGGTACAGCCAATGCTGTTGCCAGTGGATCAAAAGGAACACAGCTCTGCACGACGCATACCAGAGTGTGCCACTAGCAGATTCAATCGAAGTTTGCCAGCGCAGGGCGTACAGAACGTCACTTACTGTACACGCCCGCTTTCAGCACACGTGTGCAGCGCAGCACCGTGAAAAGTCATAGAGATTGAGCATAGAGATTGAGCATCTTCAAGATGCAGGCGACCTTGATGAGTAACATGATGATGATGATGCAGGCGACCTTGACTGGTGCAGGGTCGCAGCGCTTCAAGCGCAAGTTGCAGCTGCTGCTGTAGGGGTCAATCTCTACAGCACCCTGTGCGCCACTTGGCCCAATTGCCACCATCTTGAATCATGCCTTGCGGCCTTCACACAGAATAAGATGGTAGCCAAATTGAGTTTTGATGACATCACTCATCTGCCCAACCTACAGCAGGCAGCAAGTGGTTGGATGCAGCTGTCAGCCAGTGACTTGCGGGCACCTTCCTTTTGCAGCATGCACAACATGCGCTCCCTGCGACAGTACACGGCGCAGCTGCTGCAAAGCGTGCAAAACTTGTGATTACGTAAACTTATAGGCCATTTGAGGCGGTGAGATCCAGACCTAAAGCTTACCATTGGGTTATTCAAGCACGCGCAGCTGCTGGAAGCTTCAACAGGTGTTTGCTGCATGCCGAGACCTTGCACATGGCCATGGCCAATCTCCTCTTGGCTGGCGAGGCTGAACGCCAAGCCAACGCAACATACATGGGCACTGCTTTGAGATGCATAACTATGCAGTCACTTGATGTATTCGTCCTTTTACATGCCTTGTGTGTGCGCATCAACCAGCCCACCAACCTGCAGCTTGAAGGCTGCCTCAGCAAAAGGCCCCACCAGCTCGTTGCGCCGCTTCCAGCCCAGGTCGCCGCCCTTGCGCGCAGCGTCCTCAGAATATGCCGTTGCAACCTGCGCACACAGCAAAGGAGCACAGCAATGTCAGCAGCCAGGTCGCCGCCCTTGCGCGCAGCATCCTCGGAATATGTTGTTGCAACCTGCGTGCGCAGCAAGTGAACACAGCAATGTCAGCAGCCAGGTCACCGCCCTTGCGCGCAGCATCCTCGGAATACGTTGTTGCAACCTGCGCACGCAACAGAAGAAGGCAGCAGTGTCAGCAGCCAGGCCGCCGCCCTTGCGCGCAACATCCTCGGAAACCGCGGTCGCCCCCTGCGTGTGTAGCACGATCAGGGGTACAGGTTTTGACCGCGGTATGTCTGATAGGCCACAACCTTGCGCGCAGCATCTTCTGAATGTGCCGTCGCCATGTGCGTGCATAGCAAAGGAGAGTTGCTGGTGTTTCAGGGGCCACAAAGAAAGCAAAATCTTGTGCAGCTGCTGCACTGTCACATTGCTGTGATGCTGTTGCAGCAACGCTGCTGCTGCTGCCCCTCACTGCGCAAGGATTCGCAGCTATAGGACCCTGCTCACCGCGTCAAACTTCTCTCCTGCTTGGATCTTGGCTAGTGCTTCCAAAACCTGCCGCGGCAGCACACATGCACATCCAGGGCTGTGATTTGGAGGCGTTTGTTTTGATGTGCGGCATGAGTGTTATTGCTGCAAGATATGGGCATGTGCGCCATGATATGTGCTCTGCTGCAGCTTTGCTTGCCAGCCTGGCCAGCAGTGGTGGCATCCATGCCAAGTATGTGCGATGTTGGTCTCAGCCACTCATACGGCTCCATGCTGCAGCGCAGTTAACAATTGGTTTGGCATGAGCTGGAGTGTGCAACCTGCTGCAACCATGCGGTAGTTTCAATGCTCCACAGCACAGCAGAAAGGTGGTTTGTGACTACGGCAGATGTGCAGTGCAGCAGCAAGACCCACCTTGCTTTGCTTCTCACATAGTATATGTCTCACTTTCACCTGACTGCAAGTCCCTAGAGCTCCACTGCATGCAGGAAAGCAAACAACCGTGAAATCCTGCTGCTGCCCAGCTGAATCAGAGGACTGCCCTACTGTACTGCACATCACCTGCCACCACTGCTGCTGCTTTCCTCCTTGCCTCCCCCTCCCTTGCCTTTCGGTTTGCCCATATAGTTTTACTTGGCTTTCAAGTGTATGAATAAGAACAGAGCTAGGTGCAAGTACTGGAGTCTTTGGTACTGACGAGAGCGATTTCTTCGAGCCAACAGGCAGTCGCTGGCCACGTGGCGTTTGCACCTATTTACGTCGACAGCATAATAACGACTTTAACGCGATGTTGCTGTTGCCATCCTGCCCTGTGGTAGCAGGGCTCGCAGCAGCAACAAAGACAAGGTCATGTGTCATGTGACAGGTCAGGGTTTGGGGCTGATGTCAAATGCTGCTGTACGCTCCCGGTAGTCACCAAACCGGCCACCACTGCAACGTACAACTGCACAAGCTCACTGAGCAGCAATGTACCTGCGTGGCATATAATCTGCTAGGACATCCCCAGCCCACAAGCAGGCTGTACCACACAACTTGAGGCCCAAGTGCTACAATCCCCACATGACAATACACCTGCAGCTGCTGACCAGTGCACTGCTGGTGTGCGGCAGCTGCCGCTTGAGCAGGCAAGCAGTCATGATATAGCGGCAAGGGGCATCTAGTTCCACGGTGGCACAATGTGGCGCATGCACAGCAGGTCCAGACTACATCACATGCTTGTGCATCGCCAGTGCACACGGCCCCAGGAGCGAAGACACGTGCATCAACACATCTAGCCAGCTGCAGCGGCTCAGGCAACACAGCAGCAGGTGCAGTCCACTGACAGCACCAGATTCGTCCCTGTACACGCTAAACACAGCATTCATGGTTGTGTTATGCTGCAAAGCAGCCTTTGCACAGACCCGCAGGGTTTGGGCTGGACCCCTGCAGCTAGGCCTCCAGAACTGCACAAACCCCGCTACCTGTTGCCGGCTGATGGGCTGCTCGCCCGTAGCAACTGCTGCTGAGCACTCACTCCACCAAACCCTAGCCAGCCCAACAAGGACACCCACAACAACCCCAAACCCAAGGCCTCTATAGTCCATCCATCCATCCATCCATCCATCACACGCCCGCAAAACCAACCCGAACCCCTAAGCCGCCTCCAAAGCCTCAGCGGCAGCACACTCCACATAAACTGAGAGACAATATAACATTATAACGCTTCAGTCCATGCCATTGGCCTTGCCTTGCTTTGGCGGCCGCCCAGGCCCCTTGCGGGCACTGCCAGGCATCCCGGCTGCTCCACCCTGCTGCTGCTGCTGCTGCTGCTGTGGCGAGGTGCTCTTGACTGCTGCTGAGCGCTGCATACCCATGCTGCTCATGTCTGCACCCCCAGGGTATGCATGCATCTGCATACCCATTGCTGCTGCGGCTGCTGGGTCTTGCACCCCCATGCCAGGCATCTGCTGCTGCTGCTGAGCCGCTATAGCCATGTCTGGTTGGCCCTGCATGGCGGGTGCAGCACCATACTGGTTCATTGCCATACCAGGCTGCTGCTGCTGCTGCATCTGCATCTGCTGCTGCCCTGCAGGCATACCGCCCTGCATCCCCTGGTACTGCACACCTGCCATGGGTGCCTGCTGCTGCTGCATCTGCTGCTGCTGCATGGCAGCCATGTACGCTGCCTGCTGCTGCTGCTGTTGCTGCTGTGCTGCAGCCATGGCAGCAGGGTCCTGCATCTGCTGCTGCTGCTGCACAGGCATCCCAGGCTGCTGCTGCTGCTGCTGCTGCATCTGCATGGGCTGCATCTGCTGCTGCCCAGCAGCCATGCCAGCTGCTGCTGCGCCGCCCTGCCCAGCCATCTGCTGCTGCTGCTGCTGGGGGTCCACTGCCATAGGCTGCACCTGCTGCTGCTGGTGCGGCTGCTGCATTGTATGCGCCTGCTGCGCCTGCATCTGCTGCGGCGGCTGACCACCCGCCACCGCCTGCGCAGACCCCATCGGCTGCAGCGACGCCGCACTCGCCATCCCATTCCCCGCCGGCGCTGCTGCTGCTGCTCCCGCAGCGCCGCCCGCTCCAGCCTGCTGCTGCTGCATGAGTCCGAGGTTGGCGCTTGAGGCGCGGCGCTGCGCAGCTGCTGCTGCCGCTGCTGCTGCTGCCTGCGGGTGCATTGCGCTGCCGCCTGCTGAGCCCTGGGAGGCTAGCCCCATGCTGCCGCTGCGGTGCATGCTTTGCCTGGTGGGCGGCGGCGGGCGGGACTTTTCCACGATCTCGCGCAGCAGCGGCGCTGTCGGCATCGGCGGCCATGGCGTGTTCTGCAGCAGCAATGACAACATCACAAGACATGATCAGACATGACAGTTCAGTTTGCGAGGAGTGCTGTAAGTTATAACAAGAATCGCCTGCATGATCAGCGGCCATGGCATGGACTGCAGCAGGAGCATGTAACAACACAGTGATAAAGCCATTTTTTAGCATGCATCTGGTGTGCAGCGTGTCATGTCAACAGCAGGCTGTGCATAATTTGCTTTGTACACGGCCTTCACGAAGGAACAGGTCCCGGCGGTCAAACAATTGCGAAGCGCTAGCGCAACTGGGGTGTCACTGTCCATCACACAAGCTTGAGCTGCATCAGATACACAAAGACAAAGGACAGCCACACCAACACACAGCAGATCAAACACCCACAACGCCGCAGCAAGCTACACATGCACAGCTGCACGCATGCAGCTGCACAGCCCCAAGACATCAGCATATCTTCCGCGCCTCACCTGGTAGTGGTTCTGGATCTTCTGCTGCTCCATCTTCATGTTAGTAACAGTCTCGTGCGTCACGTGGTCAATGCGCTCCAGCCTCGCCCGGCCGCCGCGCCCCACAAAGCAGCGCCACGCGCCCAGATCGCTGCACAACCCATCCGGCAGCTTAAACAGGTGCGAGCGCTCATTCAGCGAAGCCACAACCGCATTCATGCGCCCGCCCGGCGCTGCGGGTCCCGCGGGAGGCAAGCCACTCCCTGCTGTTGCTGCTGCTGCTGCCGGCGGCTGCTGCTCCCCCTGCTTCTGCTTCTCCGCGCCTCCTCCCGATCCTGCTGCTGCTGCCTTCTCATCTGCAGCTGCTCCTGCTGCTCCCGGCTGGGCAAAGCCGCTGGGCCTGCCCCTGCGGATGTCATCCATGCGGTTGCGTGCTGCCTCCTTAGATTCTAACGGGATCTGCAGCAGGTTTGCAGGGAGGCTCCAAAGGGCCTCAGGCTCCACTGGGGGTGGAGGGGCAATCATGGTTGCCACCATGGGCCGTAAGCACTTCATGACTGTATCGCTGCGGATCTTTTTGGAGAGGGGGACTCCCGCCGGCAGCGTTGCCTTGTTGGCGAGCACGCGCATGCCGCCACGGCTGCAGCAGCAGAGGCAGCAGTGACGGGGCAGGCAAGGTAATCATGACAGGCAGTTGGGCAGCAGTAGCACTCGCATTAGTACACAAGCCTGCGTGGATGTTGGTGAGAATGTGCAGGCTCATGCATGTGTGTTAGACAAGTCGGCACCAGGGGACCCTGCCGCTGCCGGCTTGTGCCGACTGGCTGCCTGCTGGTGTGCATATGTCGGGCCCCACGCGCAACAATCAGCCAGTTTTCGCTCACATCTGGTCTGCCTGCCCGTTGAGGCACATGCGCTCCCGCAGCGCGTGGAGCTGCTGACGGCCTCATGTCACCAAAAGGCTCCCACAACAGCTAGTTAACATATGCACTCAGCAGTTGGCCCACCTGCACGTTGAAGTGCGAGCAACTTGGTGGCGCGCGCACACCCCACCCAGGCACCAGAAATGCAATATGCTAGACCACGTACACCCCTACATATCAAGATGCCAGTATGCCTGCCATACTCACATCTGGTATGCCTGCCCATTCAGCCGCATGCGCTCCCGCAGCGCGTTGAGCGCCTCGCTGCTGATGGCCTCATGTCACTCACAGGCTCCCAAAGTATAGAAAGCAGCTAGCAACCATCTGCAATCAGCAGTTGGCCCACCTGCACGTTCAGCTTAACGGCGCGCGCACACCCCAGCCAGGTACCAGAAAACCTGATGTTAGATCCCATACACCCCTACATATCAAGAGATGCCAGTAGGCCTGCCGCACTCACATCTGGTCGGCCTGCCCGTTGAGCCGCATGCGCTCCCGCAGCGCGTTGAGCGCCTCGCTGCTGATGGCCTCATGCGCAGCCCCGACCTCGTGGTGGGTGCGGTAGCGAATGCGCAGCAGCTCCACCTCCGTGCACTGCAGAGCGAAAGCAAACAAGGCGTGATGAGTGTGAGCACTGTGTTGGTTTTAGGTGTAGAGTGCAGCAGTGGCGCAGGCATATAGCGGATGCGCAGCAACTCCACCTCCGTGAACTGCAGAGCAGCAAGGAAGTACAAGGGGCGTTGCTGAAAGAGTGCAGCTGACGAAAATGTCTGATGTTTGCAAGCTGCAGGGCAGGGCGCGGTGGTGTGTTGCAGCATGGTTACCACAGTACATCTCCTGCCTCCACGACATGCACACCAAACACAACCATCAACACACTTCGCATCGAGTTACTTTGACCAAGTTTGACTACGTTTGACCAGGTGTGACTCACCGACAGGTCGCGCTTGCGCCGCTCGCGCCGCACCACCTCCTCCAGCACAGCCTTTGCCCCCACCAGATTGTCGCGCAGCTGGCGCAGCTTGTCCAGCAGCTCATCGCTGTTGTCACGCCTGCGGCGCGTCTGCGGGCGGTTGGTCTTTTCACGCGTCCTGCAGCATGCAAGTAATTGAAGTAATGTTATGTCAAGAATGATCACTCGCTAGACTTGAAGACATGCGTGGCGCAGCTTGTCGAGCAGCTCATCGCTGTTGTCGCGGGGGCGGCGCGTCTGCGGGCAACTGGTCTTTTCGCGCGTCCTGCAGCATGCAGGTGAATGAACGATGTTATAAAGTATATCATTGTTTCCTGAAGTCGTCGTGGACAAGCGTGGCACAGCGTTTCTAGCAGCTATCGCAGCGGCGGCGCGTCTGCAGGCAGTTGGTCTGCAGTTGGTGGCACCCGCACCTGAACGTGTTGTACGGGTTAGTGTCACTGGCCAACCTGGAGCAAGCCAAAACATCCCGGCAACTCACAGCGTGATGCAACTGCATGCCTGAGCCCGCCGCAACCACCTGACCGCCTGAAACTCTCAACAGCAAGCGCACCTGAACGTGTTGTAAGGGTTGGTGTCACTGGCCAGCGTGGGCGCCTGCAGCCGCCTCAGGATCGGCTTGCCCCACTTCTTGCGCTTGCCCGCCCAGTAGTTGTACACGTCCCAGCACAGCTTCTCGCGCCCGCCACACTCCAGCAGCAGCATGCGCACGGCCTCGTTGCGCGGCAGGTGGTCGATGGCGGCAACGGCGCTGGCGGTGCAGCGCTCGTTGGGGCCCGCGCCTGCAGCAGCAGCAGCAGCGGCAGCAGGAGCAGGCGGAGAAGTTGCCGGTGGCCCAACACAACACAAGAGGCAGATGTGGCGTGCTGGAGGTAGACACCATGCAAGGCCAACGCGCACTGCAACCGCCCGATGTTGGTGCAGCCACAACAGTTACAGCAGCAGAGCCCAGCACGCGGTGCAGCACATGCACCACCCTTGCACACCGTGTGCCAGCAACCGGCCACACCCGGCTGTAGTAAGCGCGTGCTCTGTTGCTGCTGGGCACTCCAGCTCCAGCGTCCACAGCATGCGCTGGAAACTCAACTCCAACAGCACCCTTGCCATGCTGCAAGCCTACGACATGCATACTCAACACGCATTACAAATGTTCGTGTTGGTGCATGTACACCCGCCGCCGTGCAGAGCGTGGCAAATGCTGCACCTGCTGCAGTGAGCGCGTGCTCTGTTGCTGCTGCGCACTCCAGCTCCAGCTTCCACAGCATGCGCTTGAAACAACTCCAACAGCACCCCTGCCACGCTGGAGGCCCACAACATGAATGCGCAACATGTACTGTGGCATTCTTGTGTTGGTGCTTTCACCAGCACAGCCGTGCAGGGAGCGGCATACGCGGCAAGAAAGCATGCCGAACACCTAAATGGCATGCACTCAAAGAGCAGGCCGCCGCACCTGCTGTGGTGAGCGCGTGCTCTGTTGCTGCTGCGCACTCCAGCTCCAGCTTCCACAGCATGCGCTCAAACAGCACGTCATTGAGGCGTGTGCGGCCCAGGTTGTAGGTGGCCAGCCAGTCCTCATCCTCGTTGTCCAGGTCATACTCAACCGGCTCAGGCTCCTTGTTGCCGCCACAGCCTGCGTGAAAAAGAATGATATTGACAGATAACAGCAGTAGGTTCGCCATTAATTGATACGTGCAGATGTGCAGGTCATACTCAACCGGCTTAGGCTCCTTGTTGCCGCCACAGCCTGCGTGGAAAAAAGATGACAGCAGTAGGGTTGATGCAGGGTGCATGCCCGTTGTATGCAGATGTAGAGGTCTACTCAGCCACCTCAGCGTTTGTGGCTGGACGAACACAGCAGAGGATACAATGCGATTGTGCAGGAGTGTGAGGGGCACGCCAGTGTGGGACGAGGCGGTTAGCACTGCGCGTGGTGACCGCTTGTGTTGCGCGTTCGATGTGCGCGGTACTTAATAAAACACTTGCTGCACCGTGCACCGCAGCCTGCAAACGGCCAACACGCCTTTGCTGACGCAGGTTGCCAGCTGCTGAAGCTGTAGTAGATGGTAGTGCTGCAGCTGATGCTGTTGCTGCTGATGACCGCAGCGTGGTAAACAGCTGACAGCAGCAATGCCACACCGCCATTCTACCTGTTTATACCCTTCAACTGTGAAGCTTCGCACCTTTGCCGTGCAAGTAGGTGAGCGCTGGGCTAAACAGCGGCAGGTAATCCCTGTAGTGTGTTTCTACCTCTGTGATATCTGGGATAGGGATTGCTTTCTTGTCATTCTTGCCGCCTGCACCATGCCCATGGCCCTGCAGGAGTATTAAACACGCCAAGAACAACAGCAGCAAAGATTGTTAAGTAGCTAGCTGAGGAGCAGGACTGCTGTAGGGATGCTGGGTACTGCGCTGTGCTGTGTGTGCTGTGGACCTGCTGCTGTGACATGCACTTGCTTGACATGCTTCATAGAAGTCATGAATGTGCCACAGATGACATTGCAATCCCGAGACAGCTCGTACTGCGCCACAATGGCCTGAACACGACTGCTCTGTTATGTAACACAGGCTGTACTGCAGCAGCGGCGAATTGTACTGCCGCCTTGGTGTTGCTGTTCGGCCACGCCGGTGTGCGTTGTGCTGCAAAAAAGTGCCCTCAAAACTCACGTGTGATCCATGGCCACCGTTATCTGCCCCTAGCGGCTGCGCATCTGGATCAAGCTCTGAAACATCCTTAACAATGAGCAGCGGCTTGTTGTTGTCTAAGGGGCGGGGTCTGATGGCAGCCCTGGTGGACATGCTGGCCTCTAGAGAGCTCTAATGCGGCCTATACACGCAAGTACCGCCATTACAGCGACATGATCCGCGATCAGTGGGGCCCAAGGCCCGGTGGTTGCTGAGCAGCAGTCAACAAAAGTGGCCAGCTCTCATTGTAGGTGGTGCATGGGGACTATTATCGAAGCTCAGAACATAGTAATGACCAAATCAATACGATATACAAAGAGCTGTTTGAGTGACGATGCGCACAGAACACGTTTGCAGGCGGAAGTAGCCTGCTACTGTTGTGACATGTCCGCTTCGGTTCGTGTGCAAGCTGCCGTGTCAGCTGCGCCAGGAATTCGAATCCACTGCTGATCCCGGCCCGACCCAGGGGCTACAGCCGCACAATAGGCGGGAATTCCATGTTGTTACTTTTTTGTGCTGTCAAACTTGATCATGCAGCGATTGCATGTATTCTTCTGACTTGAACACAACAAGAATGTTTTTCGTGTATATTTATATCATAGAACACCGGTGAAGCGGCTGAAGGGCACGGCAACGGAGGGTTGTTTGTTCCTGCCTTGTAAGACAAGCAGGCACCGTCCAAACTTGAAAACAACAATTAAACTACACTGCATTCAGTTCTAGCGTGCAAGATCAGGGAGTAGTGTGCAGCTGGAGCCAAGTGCACAGTGACACACCAGTGTCAGGCTTAGTCACTGGCAGCCTGGCAGGCTGGTGACGCACGCTGCATACAGCACCGCGCGGCGCTGTAGCCACCACCTGCTGCACAGCTGATTGAAACAGGGAGCAAATCACATGCCAAATCAGCTGTTAAGTGTGTTGCACGCTCGACCACTCTCTAGGGAGCTGACGTGCGCCAAACAGAGGAGGTTGATTGCAGGCCTGACAACTGCTGGGCACACTGTGCAGATGGCACCGGCATGCATGGCACCCTGAAACTGGCAAGCTGCAGAAAGAAGTAGGAAAGTGACACACTGCCGCAAATCTGTCCTGGTGGAGTGACTGTATGCACCCTGCTGCAAGTACACCAGCAGGACCGTCTTCACCTCTTAAATCAGCCTGCCCTTACGTCACCATCTGAGCAGCAGCTGCACCGGTGATGCACGACATATAGTTGAGAGTACATCCGCAAATCTCCTCCAAACACGTCACTTGAAATACCCATTCACTGCACCGCAGGTGGCGCAAAGGCCGCAGGTATCTTAGCATCCTTCTTGTATCCAGGCAGCTCAGCCCCGCAGCGGCGCAGCAGCTCAACGAAGGCATCCTGCACCAGGACCTCACAGCTGCTGCTGCCTACACAGCCAGCTGCACCCTGCCCGCTCCCTACGCTTGAGGTGGATGGCAAGAGACTCTGCTGCTGCAGCAGCTGCTGCCGCAGTTGCACCAGCCCGTCATGGAACAGCAGCTGCGCCCAAGGCTGTGACAGCTGCTGCAGCACATCCTGCTCCAGCAGGAACACCCCTGGCTCTGCGCCTGGCACTGCCCCGGCTACACCCCGCATGCTGATGCATGGCTGCTGCTGAGGCGAACTGTGCTGCCCATGGCCCAGCTGCAGGTCGCCAAGTGCTGCTGCTGCAGCATCTGCAGACGCTGAATCAGTGGCAGCAGCTCTTGACGGGGAGCTGCTAGTCTGCTTGGCTGGCAGCTGCAAACCACCCGCCAGGTAACTGAATGGCAGGCCGACCAACCCTGCCAGCTTGGCTGCTGCTGCTGCGCCAGGCCCCAGGTACGCTACATGATGGATGACGTCCTCGGCATCAATGCAGATGTTGATCACTGCTGCATCACTGCTGGCGTCCGCGCCTGCACCACTGCTGCTGCTGCTGCTGCTGCTGCTCTTGCTAATTAGGCTGCGGCCGCCAGGAGGTGGCGCCAAGCCAGGGATGGCAACAGCAGCTGGGCAGCCAGCAAAAGCAAACACGCGTCCGCCTGGCAGCCTGCAGCCCATCACCCTGCCTTGTGTGAGCGGCGGCAGCTGCCCAGGGCTTGCTGGCAGCCGGCTGCTGCTACTCTTGCTGCTGCTGCTGGTGCTGCCTTCTGCAGCTGCAGGCGATGCCAGCGTGTCGACTATGGCTGCAGCTAGGCTGGCGCCGACGTCAGTGCTGCTGTAGTGCTCGTGCATCACCTCAGGCAGGGTGTAGCGCCTGCAATCACCGCCACGAACACGGAGGAAGCTTGGTGGACAAATTAGTCTTTAACGTCGAGGAGTGTTCACACTCCTCTTCTGAGCGTGACAGGGCATTGCCACATCAATGCCAGTCATGCTACAGGCTGTGCACTGTGAGGAACAGCGCAGGTGCAGAAGCATGTTGAAACCGATGCCAGCACGCGCAGGCGTTCTCACCTAGAGAACTTGGCAGCTGGCCCTGCTCCCATCACAGCAGCATCGCTGCTTTTGTAGCCTGCATCCACCACCAGCCGCCCATCCCACACCAGGCCAGCACTGCCAAGGCAGCGTGCCACTGCTGCTGAGGGGCCCCGCCTGCCACAGCCGACAAGCAGGTCCAACTCCAGCTGCTGCACGGGGCCAGCATTGCAAGCCTGCACCAGCAGCAGCAGACATCAGTGCGCGCTCTCCTTCTGTGAACTGCAACACTGTGCAGACTGCGTGCTGTGGTAATGCCAGTCTGTCAAGCTTTGTATCTGCTGTTGCCTGGTGTCCGAGTCATGTTCATGCACTCCTTGCACAAGTTACAGCTGTTGTTGCGCCGCACTCAACAGCATTGGCACTGCCAAGTCAAGTAGTAAAGAATGATGCTTATATATGGTGACCACAGTACAGACTGTGCATGTCTGTACAGCACTGCCACAACTAGTGTTATCTGGCTGGCAGCCCACCTGTAGGTCGGCGACTGCGCGAGCACCGTCCTGTGTTGGCAGCAGCTCCACCAGCTGCCCTTGCTGCGGTGACGGCAGCTCTAGCTGCAGCTGGCCAGCCAGTGCGGTCAGCAGCGGCAGCAGCGGGTCCTGCTGCTCCTGGTCTGGGCACACCCAGGTGATGGCGTCTGCAGCGCATCGTGCAACATGCCCACAGGAAGCTTCTTCAGCCAGTCTAGTTATGCACTGAATGTTGAGGACGCCGCTTGCTGCAGCAGAGAGCGAGTGGTGCCTTTTGCACAATATCTCTGCCACCCAGGCTTACCGGGTGACACGCCTGCATCTGTGAGCGCTGCCACGACGTCAAAGGCCTGCAGGTCAGCTCCATACAGCAGTACGCTGGACAGGCTTGCAGCCGCCTCTGCGCTGATGCTGCCCCTGATGAGCGCCTGGCTGGACAGCACGAAGTGGGCGGCCTCCGGGCATGCAGCAGCAATGGCAGGGCCCAGCTGGTCCTGCAGCAACACAGGAAGATACCAGCGCGCACTGAATCTGCAGTTCGTGATATGGCCACCTCACAACACACTGCTGCAAGCCAATGTCAGTGAATCCTGCAACAGTTGTAGCGCATGTAGGCATCCCAACACTGAGCCGTATCTCGCCCGTCAAGCCGCCACAATCCAGCGCACACACCTGCAACCCTGTCGCCATCACCAGCAGGTCATATGGCAGCTGGCTGCCGTCATCCAGGCCCACCAGCTTCTGCTCAGTGTCCAGCGATGCCATCTGGCCATCCACAATCGTCACAGCAGCCTGCACGCCCATGCGAGCCACTAGGCCGGCTGTGTACGTGCACGCCACGCCGCCAACTGGCACACCACCTGGGGCCAGCAGTGTGAGGCTGTTGAAGCTGATGTGCCGCTGCAGCAGCAGCTGCTCCAGGCAGGACAGCGCTGTCTGGGAGGCACCAGCTATGACGATCTGCAGGCAGTGGCGGCGCCACCATCCAAGGGAGGTTCGCACAGGTCGTCGATGAGTGAGGGGCTATGGTGATGCAGCCGCCATGCAGGCTGCACAGGGGCACAGCTGCAGCTGCGCACAGCAGATGTTGGTTTGCACCTACGTTTTTGCACTGGCTGAGCACCACACCAAGCTCGCTGCGAATTGGGAGACAGCATCAACATGTGGCTTCAGACGACTTGCCTACTGAGGTCAATCCAATGCAGAACACGAGGACGCACCTGTGAGTTGACAGACTGCTTGGGAGCGTACGCCATGTGCTTGCTGAAGCTGTACAGCGCAAAGTCAGCCTTGCCCGCTGCAGGGCTGCTGCTGTGGCGGGGTGGCTGCTGCTGCATCAGCCCCAGCCAGTCAGGCACTGCCTGGCCAGGCAGCAGCGCATAGTGCAGGTATGACTTGCCAAGCAGGTGTAGGACGCCTGCACGTCAGCAGCAACAACTGTGCAAGCATGTCAGCAGTATTCACACCAATGGTTAAGATGTAGTGTGTCCAGTGATTCACTGCTTCCAGTTCAGGCGTGCACGCCTTGTGCACACACGTGGCTGGAACGCAGCTGCAGCAGGTCCCATGACGCACAGTAATGTGACATGCGTCATGTGCGGTTCAGTGCATCGATGACAAATGTCCCACTGCCTTACAGCTTATTGTCAGAGCTGGCAATTGCATATGCAGCATAGCATTGTGCTGTTCATACCTGCTAGCAGCGCTCCAACGCTCTTGGAGAACACAGGGTTCACGACACACACGTCCAGCTCAGCATGTGCTGTTGTGTTGTTGCAGCAGTCAGCTGGCAGACCCTCGGCCAGGTTGAAGTTGTCCTGCAGCAGCTGCAGGTCCACTGCTGGCGTGATGGCTGCCATTGCCACCAGCTGCCCCTGCACTACTGCCACCACTGCGCCCTGCCGACCTGCACACACGCAATCAGCATGAGCAGGACAAGCAAAACATGCTGACAAAACAACGAGGTTGGCTTGAACTGCATCAGATGTCTGCTACGACAGTGACGTGCTGTGGCAACAACTGCAGGTTCCCTTATGCACTGCTCACCAACAGCACAGAGAGCTTTGTAAAACTAGCTTGCAACTCCAAATGGCCACACCCACTCAGCTTGCATGCATTACTCTTCTATCAGCTGCACCGGCAACCAGAGCCACAGAGGCCTGCCGTTTAGCTCGATGCTCACCTAGCGCATGCAGGAAAGCCTCCTGCACCTCCACGGCATTCGCCAAGCTGCCGATCAGGCCATGTAGCCCAACCACGTCATCAGGCACCGCCAGCCGCACCTCCCAGGCCCCCTCCTGCACTGCCAGGCCTGCGCGGTGCCCCAGCAGCAGCACCTCGGGGTAGGGGCTGCCAGGCAGGGGCGGCAGGCGGCTCATGAGGCTGGCCAGGGGCGGCTCGTGCTCGCGGTGCGGCAGCGACAGCACGTAGTAGTCCTGGCGGCCGCAAAGCAGGTGGAGACAGTCCCGGTGCCAGGTCAGCAATACATCCGCTAACTATTGGGCCTATGCATTGAGTCTAGGTAAACAGTTGCTTGCAAGGTCTGTGCCAGCACATCTTGCCAGTGCACCAACAATGCTGCTGCTCTTATGTTTGCCATTGCTTTCTGCAGCTGTTTCTGCAATGCTGATGCTATTGGAGGGTCATAGATGTTCAAATCACGTTTCAGCGTTAGGTTCTGCTTTTGTCCATTGCAGCGCTTCAAAGGAGTACAGCTGCTGTCATCCTCATGTCCACAGACATCACCTCACCTTGCCAGCAAACTCCCTAAATGCTGGTAGCATGAAGTCAACTGCACGTGCTTCATACCCAGGCAGCATGCACAGCATCGTCACTGCCAGCAGGCTGTGCTGCGCTCCACTGCTGCCTCCATGCTGCTGTCTGCTAGCCGCTTGCAGCAGCAAGGGCAGCAGCTCCTCCCTGACGTCCTCCTCAGTAGGCATGATGGGCAATGCTGCTGCTGCCTCCTCACCCTGCTGCTGCTGTTCCTGCAGCCTCTGCTCTGCCTGCAATATCAGCACAACACAATATTCATGAGCTGCTGAGTAACAAGACATTAGCATTGCTATGGATGAGCTGCCTTCTCGAAACCATGCAGCTGTGTCACGCTGAACACGTGCGTCAACCCTGACAAGGCAGTAGTGGCTGAGTACAGCACCATTTGCCTGCTTCTGTGCACTGCCATCTGCGCACCTTTGCTGCTGCCGCCTGCTGTGCAGCTGCTTCGCATGCTTCATACACCTCTGCTGGCAGGAAGCCGTCAAAAGGGCCCAGGTCAAACGACTGCAGCAGCAGCGACAAGTCCAGCTGGCTGGTAGCCACTAACAGCCCCACCTGCACGCACAACAGCAGTTTTGCACCTCAGATTCCAACAATGAAGTGTTCGCCTACATCTGCTGCTGCTGTTGCTGCTGTTGCTGCTGCAGCCGTTACTAGTAGTAATGGTGCTGACATGCGGCCAGTTGAATTCGGTGCTGCCATGCATCTACATAGCAGCCAGTACCGCTGCCAACACGCACCAGCTTGCCCTGATCCTCTGCCACCAGCACAACATTCTCCTCGTCCTGGCTGCCAATCAGCCTTGTGAGTGCAAAGGGCTGATCCGGCTTGCAGGACTCTGGCAGCGCTGCCAGGCTAGGGCAGGCGCCAGCTGCTGCTGCGGCCACCATGGGCAGCAAGTCATCATGGTCTTCAACCTTGGCACGCCTGACCTGCTTGCAGGAAACGGTTGGACCAAGATAGACAGCCAGTTAGTGGCTGCAGTGACACCAACAATGCCAAGGCGGTGTAGCCCCTGCAACAGCAGCAGCGCATAATGCTGGTTTGGTGCAACAATTGAAGATTACGCAAGCTACTGCTACAAGTTTCCTGCAAGCTGTGTGTGGCCTGACATGATATGTGTCGTCCATAAGCTGCTGCCCAAAGCTCAGGCACATGCAGGAAAAGGTAGCAGCTGTTTGGGCTGCTCATCACCTGCAATGGAGGCAGCACCGCCCGCCTGCTGCACTCATACAGCCACAGCCCGCTGCTGCTGCTGTGCATGGCCTTGCTGAAAGCAGCTGACAGTCCGGGCTGCGCTTCAGGCTGCAGCTCTGTGTGTCTGACCAGCAGCAGGTGCGTCAGCACTGGCACTGAACTGAACGCTGCGCGCAGCAGCTGCAGAGTAACAGGCACCTGGTGGCAGGCAGCATGCAGGAACATGTATGAGTAACAGGGACATGCTTTGCATGATGCTGGCAAGGTGCTGCTCATTCACTTGCAGCAGTTGCTGGGAGGTCCAGCAAGTACAAGATGTGATGCTCTGAGGCAGTTGCAGCTTCTTGTGCTTACAAGAAGCCGTCTGCTCCCACCTGCACATGCTCATCCACTTTTGCGTACTGCACATACGCTGACGTGCTGCTGTTGAACCCAAGGCTCTGTGTATCAATGCTGGCCAGACGCGCAGCGTGCGCTGCATGGTCACTTGCCGCACAAGCAAAGTCTCTGCAGCAGCAAATACCGTAACGTAAGCACTGAGTGCACAGCCTGAGCAGCTGTCGCATAGCATGGAGCTTGTGTAGGAGCTCGACTGCCTTCATCTCAAGGGCGCAGCAGTTATCATGTGATGCATGTGTCTTCATGTCCTTTGCTAACTGTGCATGTTCAGCTGCACACATACAGTTGCATGAGTTCACTTACATCGACAGGTACCCCACTACCGCCTTGGCTGACGTGTCCCATGCTATCAGGGAGAGGGATCTGTGGTGCAGCTTGCTGGCTTCGGCTGTACCTCTGTGGAAACAGCGGAGCAAGTAATGCTGGGGATGTTGCCAAGAAGCCTGACGCCATCAGGCAGCAGCAGCAGCACAAGGGCAACCTACCCACCTGCAGTACTCTGCGACTGCTCCGACATTATCTGCCGTGCATGGAAGAATGACTACCTCCCCCATGGCTGCCTGTGGGCCACCCCGACTGTCGCTTGCAGTCAAATCAAGTCAATCATCAGAGAGTGATCCCGGCACTTCACACTACTTCAGCTTTAAGGCCAATCAGGTCACGATGTTCACAAACTTAAAGGACACGTGTATCTTTTGCAACGCTGAATTTCAAGGGCAGAGATGCGTGACAGTGCCTCGCAAACCCTCTGACAGATTAGAGTGCTATGCGCTTAATCATATGAGTTGTACATGTCTGTTGTTTGTAAACGAATAATTGAAGCGTCTGGACACATTGAGTCGCTGCTTTCAAGCGCGCTGCGATGTCTTCCAGTCTGCTCTCTGCCAACCGTGGTGGCGCGGCTTGCTGCTCTACAAGCAGCAGAAAAGCTGCAAAGTGCCTCTCTCTACCAATGAGTGGCAGGCGGTCGTGCTCTACAGTGCGCATGCCTACGGCAGCAGCAGCAGCACGCAGTGCCAGGCAGCAGCAATTGCTGCTGCCACATGCAGTCGAGCAATCAGCTTCAGTTGGCACTGCCGAAGTCGTAGAGCCAGCAGCCAGCTGCAGCAGCAGCATGCATGCTAGCCTGTGGTCACGCCTAGACTGGGAGCTGCTGCTGCTGGCATGTGCTTTGCCAGCAGGGCCAGCACTAGCAGAGGAGGGAGTTGCATACAATGCAACACAAGGCGAGGGCATAGTGAAGACGCTGTCAGGAGTGGCCTATATAGGGCTGCTGCTGTACTTCCTCACAAAAGTGCTGAACAGGCGCGCCAGGAAAGCGAGGGAGGAGGTACGGCACTTGCTGACTTGGCTGCCCGGCTATACATAGTTGCGCAAACAATGCTGTCTGTGATGGCATTATCTGAACTGCAACAGCAGCAGCAGCATCAGCAGGAGGAAGAGCAACAGTAACAACATGCAAGCGAATTGTCTGGTGGTGGCAGCTGGCTTCTTTGCTTTGCTCTGTAAAGCAGCTGCAAGCGCAAGGTGTACACAAGAGGGTTGCTGCAATGCTGTGACCCTATCTTCAGCAGAGCGTAGTACCATGTGCGCTGCTGAAACTTCTGGGTGTGATTGCACAGGTGTCTGACAACACAAACGTGTGTGTACTCTGCAGAGGCTTGCTGGCCAAGGCCCTGTCACCACTGTCTTCACAAAGCTGGTGAGCACCCTGCTGCAGCTGCTCAAGCTATCAACACACTGCTCAGCTCATTGTCTGACAGCTTACTGTACACATTGTCAGTACCGCTGTCATCAGCATTGTTGCCAGTAATGCAGTGGCACATGGCGTCAGTTGAGTGGGCGCTTTGCTTTCACGTGACTTGGTGCGTTTGTCTGTGCAGATTGAGAAGGCTACAGAGGGCAAGCCACGGCCGAAGGTCACACCATTGGCAGCATTCATGTGAGCCGTAAGCAGCAGCAGCAGCAGCAGCAGCAGCAGCAGCAGCAGCAGCAACATCAGCAGCGCAGCGGCAGCAGCAGCCTGCAGCAGCAACCTGCAGCCGTGCCTTGACAGCCGCAGGTAACAGCAGGAGCTGCAATAATTGCACTGCAGAGGTGACAGCGGACTACAGCAGCAACTTGCATCAGCATTCTGCAGCAGCAGGCTATTGGAAGCATTGTTCAGCCCAGCTACAGGAGCTGTTGAGTATATCAGCAGCAGCAGGAGCAGCAGGAGCAGGAGCAGCAGTGGCAACCGCAGCTCCATCCTAATCAGAGGACACCCTCCTCTGCCTGCTGCCTTGCGCCCTGCTAGGCATATGCACGGCATGTCTCCATGCTAACTTGCTGCTGCTGCTGCTGCCGCTGCCGCCTGCTATCTGCTCTGCTTAACTGCTTGCAGTGGCGCTGCGCAGGCTGCTGTCATTGCGTATGGCCTGTTCATTTTCAGCTCCAAGGTCACCAACATCATCGCGGTCCAGGACCTGCCAGCCGGCTACACGGTACGCCCTGCACCCCTGTTCGTGTGGCCCCCTAGTATGATATAGGCTGCCGCCACAGTGTTCTTGGCTAGACAAAGCGCGCTGCAGAGCGCCACTGCTGTTCCTGCAGTGCAGAACTCTTTGTTGGTTGGAGCCTTTTACCATTGCCGACCTTGCTTACCATTGCTGTCTATTGCTCACCTCTATTATGTGCCATCTTGCACCCGAGTCAGGTGACCTGAACTGCACCGCGGTGTGCCCTCCTTGTCACATCTGACCTGTGCTGTGTGCTTTCCTGCTCCTGCCCTTCACCACGGGGTGTGCGCACTGTACATCCTGCTCCTGCAGGCCGCGAACATCGCCACCACTGTGCGTACTATCATCGTCGGATTGGTGTACCTGGCCACATTCATCTTCAGCGCCAACGCAGTGGGGCTTACAGGTGCGGCTGGTGCTACAACAGCGCAAGTCCTATGTGCTGTGGGTTTAAGGTTGTGTCGATGAAGCTGTTTCCATGCTGGTGCATGCACTTTGCATGTTATGGTGTCTGTGGCGTTTGTTTATGCTTGTTGCGCGGATCCTGCACAATGGCACGACATAAACCTCGCCGCCAGGTGCGATTGTGGTGGCTTAACGGCAGAGTTGATCGTGCTGGTGCTGCTGCTCCTGCTGCTGCTGTTGCAGGGCTTGGCCTGCAGCTGCTGTTCTTCCCTGACTCACTGCCAGATGAGGACGAGCTGCTGGCCCCTAAGATCCCAAAGGGCCCGCAGCTGCCAAAAGTATCTGTCACATCATCCACAGATGACATCAGGCGCGCCTTTGAGGCAGTTTCAAAGGGAACAGGAGATAGTAGCAGCAGTAGCAGCGGTGGTGCCGCTAGCAGCAGCAGCAGCACAGCAGCCACTCCTGTGGGGGCAGCATCGGGCAGTGGAGAGGGTGCAGCAGGCAGCAGCACGGACAGCAGCTAACGACTTGGAGACAGCATGGCTGCAACAGCTTTGTTGTGATGAAGCTGGCTGAGCTGTAGTGACTGGGGTTCTTGCTGAGGTCTGGCGTGCTTGTAACATGCAAGGAGTGGAAAGTGCGCCTTGCTGGTCGACGACGAGAGCATTTTACTGTGAATCGTTTGAGTACAGCTCTTTGGCAATGGACTAAGGCTACACGAGCTGACCTGCGCTGCCCCGAATCGTAGCAACGAGTGTTCAGGCACGGCTTGGTCTTCGCGAGTGTGCACACCGTAGCAGGGTGTGAGTGCGAACCAGGTGAAAATTAGCCAACAAGGCTGTGGCCCTGGGATTGCTGAGGCCAGTAGTCACCACAAGACGCACTTCATGCGGTGCAACTGCAGGTCACCTGCTGTAGTACAGCTGTACTAGCTGCACCCAGCTGCTCACATGGTGGCAGGCTGGTCACATGCGTTTTCTGAGCTCCAGGAGCGAGGAGTAATAACAGGTTTTGCTTACATCGCAGTAAGCACACACCGTGGCATCTGTTGGCCAGCCACAGTAGCTGCAGGAGCAGCTTGCCCAGACTGCAATCACTGCACTGCAACACTGTAGTGGCAGCAGTAAACCAGTGTTGATATTGCTGCACTCGTGCATCTGCAGTCCACTGGCTGTGCTGCTGCTGCTGCAGCAGCAGCAATAGCATGTTAATATATGCCTTCAAGGTGCCAACTCAATCCTTTCTGTGCAAACATGCCCCGCTGCATCTACTCTCAGGCGAATGGGGTGTCTCAACCTGTGACAGGACCGTTTGTCAACGAATGCGCTAGCGTGAGCACCTGCTTACACATATGAACAGCAAGCTCGGCTGTTATTTGTTGCCACCAAACCAATTGCACATGGATACATGCCCCAGGCCATCACACAGTACGGCCAGGTGCCAGAATGCACTCGGCACTTGCGCTATCACAGCACCAATCAAATATTGCACCTGCAAGCTCACTCTGGGATATCTGTCCGCTCAGGGTTGTGCCTTGCCAGTGGCTCTCACGGTGTTGCTGCTTATGCGGCTGTTTGCAGGGCGCTGCTTCACCGCAGCTGCAAGAACTTGTGGCGGCTGCTGCAGCGCCAGAGGCGCCTACATCCTTTGACTTGTGGGGTGAGGACGGCTTCAATTCACTGCAGTCACCTTATTCCAAACTTGCGGGTTGCTGGGGTCCGCTTCTGACTTGCAACCGCAGCAGCAACAGGCGGAGCCATGATAGTAGCACACTGCCATGGGCCGCACTGATCTGCACATATTCTTGACGGCAACTGCGGAGCTCACATGTCCCACTTCTGTGTGGTATGTACATACATACGATGGAAGCACGAATATGAGCTGCAGCGGCAGATGCGCCTGCATCCTTTGACTTGTGGGGTGAGGACCCTCCAAGTGACGGCTTCAAACTGCGGCAGTGACCTGCTTTGAAATGTGCGTTTTGCTGGAGATCGCCTCTGACCTGCTGCAGCAGCAGCAAAAGACAGAGCATGCACTACAGCACACCAGCGTGTGTAGTACTAACATCCCATAGATACATTGGCAGCAACTGCAGCGCTCACATGTCCCAATTCTGTTTGTTTTGTACACGCATACGATCAACACACGTATATCAGCATCCACTGGTGAAGACCGCACGCTTGTGCACACCGTGCCTTGTGCACACTTGGATGCTTCAATGACCTGCTTACATGCAACTCATGCAAATTCTATGTCAACAACTGCATGCAGGCACAAAGCTCATCACCCTCCATCACGGCAACAGCTGCTTCATGGCTGTGCCGACACGCAGCACTGGTGGAGGCACTACTGACGGCATTGTAGCAGTCAAGGCGCCCAATGGCGTGCTGCTTGCGTCGTTCAACAAGCCTACGCTGCCAACCATTGCTTTAACAGCAGTGCAGGAGGCGGCCTCAGCAGCGTTCAAGCGCAAGCGCAGCCCTGGTGATGAGGGCGACAGGTAGTGTGTGTATATGCAGTTGAGCAGGATTCTTCTCGCATGGGTCGATGGCGAGGTGACTTTCAGCAGTCCCTGCAACAAGCAGCAGCAGGGCTGTGAGCTCTTCTTTGACTTGGAGCCCACGGCGGGTGACGGCTGGGATGCAGAGGTCTGCGCAGCTGCCGGCCTGCCCACAGCAGGCGTGATGCTGCTGGAGCTGCATGTGCACAGCGTGGAGTGATGGGGATCATGACAAATGGTTTGTCGGCATGTGCTACAACTGCCGTGTGGTTGGGTGAAGCTGAATCCTCAGCAGGGTATGCGGGTTGTGTTCCGGTCAGGCTGCTGTCAGTTCAAAGTTTGGGTGATGCTGCAGCGAGATAGGCTGTCAACTCTGTGTGACATACGCATGGATGGTGCTGTACTTGGCTTTGGTGCATAACTTATGTGTGGTACGTAACTTATGTATTGCTTGAAGCAATCGAACTTTGTCTTCAAGATCGGATCTTCAGCTGGTGTTAGGTCCTAGTCTTACGTCCTAATCGGCCTGGCTCAGCCCAAGTACCCTGGTGTCTGCTGCATGAGCTGCAACTTGGCTTGTAGCATGCACTCGGCAACTGCCACTGGTCACGATGAAGAAATGCCATCAAGACAATAAGCCACTGACACTTGCCGGCCGTGTAAGTTACCGTGATGCATGGCTGCACACCGACTGCGCTGACTCATCCAAACAGATGCCTCATTGAACAAACCACGTCACAGAAAAAGCCTTTGCTGTAGCAGTGTCCAGGCATATAGGTGCTGCATTAACCTGCTGAGCTGTTACATTCGATCACTGCATAAGCCTGCTGATGTTGTCCAAAACAAAACACCACAGGGCATATCCAAGGACTGCTACTAAGCAGCCACGCAGAGCAGAGAACACGCTGCAGTCAAATGACCAATGCAGCACACTGTAATCCATTTCAGATTCAACATAACATTCGACCAATTGTTCCCATGCCACTGCCGCTGCTGCAAGTCAGGTAAGGACAGTCATGTGACAGCTGAAGGTGCATTGCAGCACCAAATGCTCCCACTGCCACTTGCAGGCACACATATTCGTCGATATGACGCTCAGCTGCTGCTCAAGACAAGCAACCCATCAGCAACAACGCACTTGCTGGAGTGGCAATTTAAAAGATGACAGTATGCCGAGGAACAGTGACGAGGCCCAACATGACCTGAAAAGTCTTCTGAGGCAGAAAAGTCTTCAGACGCAGAACAAAAAACTTCGGGTAAACCATCTGGATGAGCCCCGGGCCAGCATCTACTTAGACATGCTGTATGTGCGCTGTCGGCTGTGGATGCTTCACAGCACCAGCTGCAACGCCTGCACACTGTGCACGCCACAGCAGCTGCAGCAAAGGCAAGCCCAACACTGCGCTATCCAGCTGCGTTTGTGAACATTCGCGTCAACAGAGGAGTGTGCCTGACCGTGCTGGCAGGCACTGCCTCTAGCGTACACATTGGCCGACGCAGCCGCACACAAACCATATCATATTCCGGCAGCCCTGTTGACTGCACAACAGTTGATGTATGTGACTACCGAGAACCACAGCTGGCCAACATCATAGCCGAGTGCACTGCATTTTCACTCTGACGACAGTCCCTCTGCGGCCAGCTTCTTGCGCCGGCCGGCCAGCTGCTCAGCTATCAGCTTGGTGTCCTGCAAGCAGCAGCAGTGACAGCAGCAGCAACAGCAGCAGCAGTAGATTAGAAGGTGCGGGTGCAGCGCGGGAAACACCGACTATGAAACTTGCCTGCTAAACAAACCAACTGGCAACAATGCAAGGGCACTTCTGCACTGCCTGATGTACAGAATTTTCTTCGATGTATCCACCGCGCCATGTCATGCATCCTTTGAGTATTTGACGAGCACACAGCCGTGCCCGAAAAGCAAAGTTGCACGTGATGCAACAGTTCAACTGCATCCTTAAATGAAACCTAACACGATCCGAAATGCAAAGTACCAGGCACGCGTGCATGGTCTTCACGTGCTCCACTTCATCATCCCTAGTTACGTTGAACATATCACCCGTATGTTGTTGAGCACACCACGCCAGACAAACCTCCACAGCAGCATCGGGAAAAACTCACCTGGCACGCGTGCATCGTCTTCACGTGCTCCACCTCATCATCCCTGATGTTGTTGAACACGTCCAGCAGGCTGCTGCACGGCGGCCGCCGCAGCGGCGCGTCGTCGCCGCTGCACGTCTGCAGCTCGTCAAACTGAACGACAACAGACACAGCAGCAGCAGCAGCAGCAGCAGCAGCAGCAGCAGCAGCGGATGATGAGTGATGAGCGTCCTTCCATCCAGCAAACGCTAAGTCAGGGGTCTGTCCTCAGGCGTGTTCATGGAGAACATAGAAAACAATGTGACGGGTGTTGCACCATCAACTGTCATCAACTGTCAACAACTGTCATCAACTGTCATCAACTGTCAACAACTCCTCAGCTGCCTGACCAAAACATCACCAAGCCCCTGCTGTTCTGCGCACCATGTACAGGTCCCCGTCCCTGTAGTACGCAGCCGCCACACAACCCCTTGCAGTAGACAGCAGCCACAAAACCCCACACAAACTGCAGCTGCTCACCATGTACAGGTCCTCGTTCCTGTAGTATGCAGCCGCCACCAGCGGCGGAGGCAGCGCTGCCAGCGCCTCCTGGTTGCTCTCCACAAACTGCTCATATGTATCAGCAGCATGCAGCTCCACAAGCTCGCTGAACGCATAAGCCAGCTTAGGGGAGAAAAGGTAGATCACAATGAGCACCCAGTAGTAGAGCAGGGCGGCGTGCTGCGCAATGAAGCGGTCGAACCAGAGCTGGTCGCCGCCCAGAGACTCCATGATCTGCAAGACATGCAGAAGCAGCAGCAGCAGCAGCAAACTAAATGGTTGTGTCGTTTGGCAACGCTGGCATCCACAGCCGTGCTGTTGCTGCGCTAACCTCTCACAGCAGATAGCATCCCTTAAACAAGCAGCAGTGCCCAGCCCTCACCTGCAGGTGGTGCAGCTCGTTCCACTCCTCGGCAAAGTGCAAGATGCGCACATGCAGCTATCCCGAGCCCTGAAACACATAACAGCTGTATGTTGCTTCAGTCACCTGCAGGTGGTGCAGCTCGTTCCACTCCTCGGCAATGGCAAGATGCGCACATGCAGCTATCCCCGAGGGCCTAAAACTCATAACAAGGTTAAGGTTTTTTGCTTCAATCACCTGCAGGTGGTGCAGCTCGTTCCACTCCTCTGCAAAGTGCACCTTGCGCAGCTCAGCGCCTGCCCGCCAGAAGCCCAGGCTCTCGTACAGGTGCAGGATGGAGATGTAGGCAAAGTAGGGGATGCGGGCCACAGTCTCCAGCACCCAGAAACGCTGGATGGGCCTGCGCAGGCACACGTTGCCAGCAAAAACGCAAATTTTGTTATATGTTTATTACATGTTGGAGTAAAAAAAGCAGCATGGCAGAGGAACAGGGGGGCATACCACGGATCACCGGAGGCCTGCAACGGCAGCACTAGCTGCGTGCTGGATGAGCCTGCGCGGGGCCGCACAAGTCCAGCAACAGAGCATTTTCTTATGATGTCGGGGATTGAAAAAGCAGCATGGCAGAGGAAAAGAAGGGCAAACCACGAATCACCAAAGGCCTGCGGCGGCAGCACTAGCTGCGTGCAATGGTAACATAGGCAGCTGCCTGCTACTGTTCCACCTGCTGAACAGCGGCGCATGCAAGCTGACTTTACACACAAGCTCACGATGTGCAACAGTGCTGTGGATGGACCCCTGCGCACTGCGCACCTGTTTGCGAAGCACAAGTCCAGCATCACGCACAGCAGCCAGAAGGGAGCCTTGATGAACCAGGGGGCATCCACGTCGCCGCTCTCCTTCTTGCGCCGCTCCTCGCGCGCCCACACCTCGCGGTCATTCAGCTTCAGCTGGCGCAGCTGCGCGCGGATCTGTTGCAGCAGCAGCAGGAGTGACAGTGAGGCGTAAGAAAGGGGAGAGGTCAGCAGCACGTGCGGTTGTGATACCAGCAGTCTGTGGCAGGCACCTGCATGCACCTAATCACTGCTTCTCAGACCAACAACTGCTGTGCAACACAGCGCAGCATGCCATGCCAAGCCGCACCTCCTGGCACTCCTCATTCAGCTGCCCGTCCTCGCCCTGCACGTCTGCAGGCACCTCAGCACGCGCCAGCTGCCCCAGCAGGCCCTTTTCCTCTCTCACTACACAGGACAGCCCACACACCAGCATTTTGCCTGCACTGCTGCAACCCATGCAGCCCAAAACACATGCCTGTTCCCGCCACACCAGCTGCAACCCTCAATAGCAGCCACAAAAGTAACAACTGCTGCAGAACACAATCACACAGCAATACATACAATAACATGCCGCACCTCCTGGCACTCCTCATTCAGCTGCCCATCCTCCCCCTGTACATCTGCAGGCACCTCAGCAGGCTGCAACTGCCCCAGCAGGCCCCTTGCCTCCAGCCAGCTGTCCACGCGAGACAGCCCAGACACCAGCAGCTTGCCTGCACTGCCTGCAACCTGCATAACAACAGCAGCAACAGCAGCATGAGGTCAGCCCCAGAAATCCATCATAGTAGTGTTGCAAGCAGCCCCCTTGCCTCCAGCCAGCTGTCCACAAGAGACAGCCGAGATACCAGCAGCTTGCCTGCACTGCCTGCAACCTGCATAACAGCAGCAGCAGCAGCAGCAGGTCAGCCCCAGATATCCATCGTGGTAGTGTTGCAAGCACGCCCCTTGCCTCCAGCCAGCTGTCCACACGAGACAGCCCAGACACCAGCACCTTGCCTGCACTGCCGGAAAAAACCTGCAGGGCAGCAGCAGCAGCGGGTAAGCCCCTTGAATCAATCATACTTTCTTTGACAGCAGGCCCCCGGCCTGCAGCCAGCTGTCCAGACAGGACAGAAGCTGAAGCATGCCAGTACTAAACTAATCCTGTTTGTAATATTTCCACGCGCTGTGAGTACTTAGGACACAGGCTGCTTGAAGGCATCAGACGCCGCCTTGCATGCATGCAATTCAGCAGTCACGGGATACCTCGCTGCTGGCTGCATGCACTGCCACACATGGACATATGCACAAGCATGACACAGCCTTTGCTGCGCACCCTCGCCAATGCGCTTGGTGGCGCTTCCAGTGCAGCATATCATTCATGCTACTAACCCCGACACACAATAGACAAACGTGCATTGCACAGCCGTAACTGCTCACCGTGGCCAGTGCGTTTGGTGGTGCTTCCAGTGCAGCATAACATTCAAGCTACAGCCACAGCACACAATAGACAAACGTGCATGACACAGCCTTTGCTGCGCACCCTCGCCAGTGCTCTTGGTGGCGCTTCCAGTGCAGCATATCATTCATGCTACAAACCCCGACACACAATAGACAAACGTGCGTTGCACAGCCGTAACTGCTCACCCTGGCCAGTGCGTTTGGTGGTGCTTCCGGTGCAGCAAATCATTCATGCTCAAAACCCCAACACACCATAGACAAACGTGCATGACACAGCCAAACTGCTCACCCTGGCCAGTGCGTTTGGTGGTGCTTCCAGTGCAGCATATCACTCATGCTACAAACCACAACACACAATAAACAAACGTGCATGACACAGCCTAAATTGCTCACCCTCGCCAGTGCGTTTGGCGGTGCCTCCAGTGCAGCGTACTCGTTGAAGCGCACTGAGCGCCTCAAGGCAGACAGCTCATGCTGGAAGTTGTCGCCAGCCTGCAGCAGCACAGAGCAGCACATTGAGCAAAGTGAACTTTCAACGCAGCAGGCAAGTGGCTTGCTGGTCTGCACGCAGTCGAAGTAGCGATCCATTGCAGCTGCATGTGCCTGCCCAGGCTGTCCCCCCTCGTCTTTTTGCAAACACTGCAGCACTGCTGATGACCTGATGTGAACGATCTGCACCATGCTGCTGTTCTGATGCTGCTGCTGCAGCTGCCGCTGCTGCTCAACAACACCAGCAGCATGCTAGTGTTGCGGACAAGCACCATGCCGCCGCCGCCGCCGCTGCTGCTGCTAACCAACACCAGCACCATGCTGCTGTTGCGGACCCGCAATTGTTATTCTGCTGCTGCTGCTGCTGCTGCTGCTGCTGCTGCTGCTGCTGCTGCTGCTGCTGCTGCTG
>RWJK01001627.1:0-24606 GCA_004335835.1 Scenedesmus sp. ARA3 | reverse complement strand
GCTGCTGCTGCTGCTGCTGCTGCTGCTGCTGCTGCTGCTGCTGCTGCTGCTGCTGCTCACCATCACCAGCACGTTGTCGGGAACCTCCCCGTACTTGTCCTGATACAGCCTGCCAGCACCAGCCCTGAACCCTGCAGGACACAACACATGCAACTGGTAAGCTTCATAGCCTGTTGAGCATGAAGTTGTTCTGTACAAACAGCAGCTGCGGCACCTTGCGTCATCCTGCAAAGCACAACACAGGAAATAGCACCGAAGACAGCACACCCAGAGGGGACACGTCAACGCCTGCTGACCACGACACATCAAAAGCGACAGACGGCAGCTGCAGCATCATGCTAGGGTAATGCAGATGACTCGCCAACGCTTTGCGCCGTGTCACCAAGTGCGCTGCCGTCGTCAACTGCAACATTGCTTCCACCTTTGCTGCTGTTCTACGACCTGCAAGGCTTTCTGCTCACCATAGTCACAGCACATGATGCGAATCATCTCTCCATCGCGGTCCACGAAGAACCTGCAGTTGTCTGTTGGCTCCTGCGAGTCCGTTGCCAGCTTCTGCCTGCATGGCACATGGCAGCCCAGCAGCACAGTTGCTCTGTACTGCTGCTGCGTGGCCCACCTGGCATCATCATGGACCACTTGCAGCGCTGGTGGTTACCTATTCAAGTCATTAAGCCGATATGCTTGCTGAGCTGGGCCCATGTGCTTCAATACCGCAGCTACGCATGGACAGCAGCACGAGCAGCAGCTGTGGTTGCTCACCGTGCAGGTTGACTCACAGGGGTTGCCACGCACTTGATAACGGATGCCCTGCATATGTAAACACCATGCAGATTGCCACGCGATAGTGAGACGCTCGCCCAAGTGGCCAATCTCGGGAGATTCGCACGCCTGCTCCGACAGCTGCTGAGTTCACAAGCACAGCCGCCAGGAAGCACGAGCGTTTCGTGATCACTAACATAGATGTACCTTTTTGTGGACCTGGTGATCAGCCGTGTTCGCTGACAGCGCTGGCCAGAGCACGTCAACTGTTGTGCAGTCCTCATGCTGAAAGCAGCACAGTCTTTGCGGTATAGCTAAAAATAATCGAGGTATCACTTGAAGTGTAAAGATCTGGTTGCAAGTTGCTCTGGTGTCGCCACAGAGGCACAGCACAGAAGGACCCAGCAGCAGCTGTGCAAAGCTTGATGTCCAGTCTTCTGATTGCTCAACAAAACCCACAGCCACGCATAGTAACATGTAGCATCATTTGACAGAGCAGCGGACTATGAAGCCTTACACTTTACTGACAAGCTGCTAGTGACACAGTAGGGTTTTGACCATGGCAGACTGCCGCGGTAATCCCAGATGGGGTAACTTGGCAAGAGCCAGTTCCTTCAGGCGATACAGCTGCTGGCTTCTGCAAGACCTACCTGAGCTGTTTCAACTTAGGTGCTCTGTGAAAGCACGACACAGGCTGCAGCCGCTGCCAGCTGGCTGTGTCTACTTGCTGCTGCTTTGAGCGGCACAGACTGCAAAGGACATGCAGCACGAGTTGACAGAAAGATTGCATTTAGATGCATGCAAGTGGATATCTTGCTGTCGAAACGGACAAATGGCTCGAAATCAGCGGCTTTCAGACATCAGGGTGGTACACCCTGCACTGCACTCCGGGAGGAAAGCCAGCTTTACATGTCGGCCATGAAACTACTTGCACGCTGCTTGGGCGACGAGGGCACCAGCTGTCAGGCAGTGCCTTGAGTCAACCATTAGATTTTGAAAGAGGCTCGAGTGCGGAATTCCCTGCAGAACTTCTGCATGTAAGTGACGTACATTTGCAACCTACTGAACAAGAAGCTGCAGCGCTGTACACAAGCAGCCAGCTGCAGCATTCGCAAAGCACTGCTGAGTTCTATCAAACCCGTATTTTTGCTTCAGGCAGCCCGGCTGTGCTATTTTGTTGTGTCAGGCTTGTCAGGCCTGCAAACCTTGCCCCTGCAGCAGCTGCAGCAGGCCCAGCCTGACCACCGAAGTTCACCGCAGCTGAAGTTCCAGAGCAGCAACTATGACATATACCGTTACTCACTCATCTTCTTGGATCATTTGTGGTGTGGCCACGGCTAGTGCGGCGGAAAACACGCTGCCAATCGTGGCAGCAGACAAAGCCTCAAATTACCTGACAATATCATCAGCCGGTCGGTCTTCTCCACGCAGGAAACCCGGTAGATTTATATCAATGGAAGGCATGCATAGGAGGCCACGCAAACAGCAGACAGTGATGTACGCAAAAGCCTGATGCTGACGGGCGCCGGTTGATGCTTCATACTGCTCATCATAGCTGCTCAGGCATTTGTTTCATTGTGTTTGGCTCAGAACATGACTTTTCTGTGCACGAACCACCGCATGGACATGCCAGGCATGTCCTGTCATCATTGCTATGCTCACACCACAACCCTTAACGAGTGGCCACACGAGCGGATGCACAACACTGGTTTAATACGATAGAATTAGTTGGTGATCAGGATATGGATACCAGCCTGCAATGGTAGGGGCTAACCCGGCGAGCGTCAGCAGATCAAGGCCGCAGCTGGTAGCGCTCCTGCTGCTTTTACTTATAAATGTAGATTCTATAAAGCAAGTGCTGGCAGCCGGCCGGCCATCAGGTGAGTTCATTATAAACGAAACCCCCGTCTGCGTCTGGACTGCTCCCCTTGTATGCCAGGCATTCGGGCCGGCTGTTCTGCGTACGGTCTCAGAACGTGGCTGGTTAGACCGCAGCGTACAGTCTTGGGTTGCGTGTGTGCTGTGCAACGGCTCTCCTCTCCCTCTCTGGCACGAACTCAGGCTGCCTCAGTCTGTCTGAGATATGCGTCTGAGGCGCTGAACTGCGCTGTGTATGGCAACAGGATCAAATGAAGCCGGTCTTCGTGGCATCTTTGAGGCAACAGCCTCGAGCAGCAGCCAGCTTGTGCTTCACCACAGGTGGGTCACCACACTGTGGTGACAAGCCTGATATGCCAGCAGCTATGGATATGGCCGCTACCTCGGCCCTTTATACATTCCTGCTGATGTAATACTCGCAGATGTGCTACTATATCGGAACCTTAGCCACCTGCGTGAACAGTATGCACTGTAGCACAGCTTGCGGCCAGCTGCAGTGACGCGCAGGGACACACTGCACTCGGATCATCCCCCGATGATCCCTGCACACCTTGGCACATGATCCAGCAGCACTGCAGGCCCCATCTCGACAAACCCGATGTACTTACACCACTCTTTGTGTGTTTGCTGTACACTTGATGCCTTGCAGGGCTGTGCTGAGTGCCGCTGCTGCAGCACAGGCTCAGCTACAGCAACAGCCAAGCAAAACAGCAGCAGCAGCAGCAGCAGCAGACGATCCAGACGATGCTGATGCAGGCAGTGACGTGCCCGACCTGCCAGCCGCTGTTCCAGGTGTGTGCAGACAACCTGAGGTGCCGTGCTTACAGACGGCTTGCATATCACTTACCTCATGTTCAATGGCCTGCATGGCAATGCAGCGGACGGAAGATAAGAAAGTTCTGCTGCACACCCTGCTGCACTCCACCCCACACTGCCACCATGTGCAGTGCAGCTTATGGCTGCCTCACCTGACACATCTTTGACAGGTCTGCTGCTTGTGCTGCACCTGCTGCCTGCCATGCACTGCCTCTTCACAGCTGCTGTGGCATGTGCTCCAGTACTGCGGTTGAGCAAAGGCTTCACTGCAGCAGCAGCAGCCGGCATCAACTGGCCCGGCTGCAGCACCCCCAGTAACAGGCTGGTATGGATGCCCCAGCGCTGCGGCAGTAGCCTGCAAGCATTGCAGTATGCTGCTGTCTACGCCATATCTAACCAGACGAAGCTGCTTGCACGCAGCTCGATCAACGGCGCGCCGTGTGTACTGACACGCGCAGCAAGCAGCCAAGCTCTGACCAGCCAGCTGCTAAGCCTCAGCTGCGGCACAGCACCCCTAGCAGCTCGATCACTACCGGTATTGGTCTGTGCAGCAGCTGCAGCTGACCCCTGTTTCGGCTCCACGCCGCAAGCCGGCACAGTAACAGCTACAATGCGCCTAGTTGCACCTGTACGCTGCCCCAGCACAGGCGAGCTAATCCGGCTGCTGGATTACTCCGGCAAGCCGTGCGGCCCCGGCAGCAAGTTCACACAGTGGTTCCAGGGAACTTCACGGTCCGGCTGCAGGATCAATGCAGCCAGCCTCGCAGCTGTGCTACGAGTGACAAGCAGCACACCACAAACTGCTGCGCGTGCGCTTGAGCTAGCTAAGGCTTCCTCCGATGTTTTCGGCTCCTGTGGGGTACCGCCAGCGCTTGCAGTGGCGGTGCCGCAGAACCTCAGCTGCAGCTTTGCTGCAGGGCCGCTGGTCGGCAGCGGCAACGGCAGCGGCAGTGGCAGCGGCAGTCCTGAGATGCCAAAGACAGCTGTGAAAGCAGGCGGCCAGGTTGCTGCGCCGCTGCAGCGCATTGGTGTTGGAGTAGACGGGCAGGTGGCTGATCTGTCTCGTATTGCTGATGAGCAGCAGGTGACAGTGGCAGTTGTGGATTCGGGCATTGACAGGACGCACCCTGATCTGAATGTGGTGGGAGGCAAGAGCTGGGTGACGCCTGCAAGTGCGCTGTTTCCAAACGATACTGACTGGGGCGTTGACTATTATGGTGAGTGCATTATAACTGTTTGGCTGCCAGATTGGTCTGTGGTTGTGGCAGAACCTGGTGTTGTAGTTGAGGAACAAGCAGAAGCGAGCAGGGTAGCATCTTGAGGAGCAGCAGCTGCAGCTGCAGCTGCAGCAACAACAGGTTCTGCGACGATGGCAGCCGCCAGTGCAGCCTTTGTGCATGTGTATGCCAGTGCAGCTCTAGCGCTGCAACACGCAGCACACCTGTTGCGCTTACTGCAGCATAGGTTCTGTACGAGGCCAGTAGCAAGTGTTGATGCTTGCGACGTAACACGGTTCATTGTTGCACAGCATTTGCTTTGTGATCATGCAATGGCATGCTGACCTGCCAAATGCCCTGCCTACGCTGCGCTGCACATGCTGCTGCTGCTTTCCAGCTCACGGCACTCAGGTAGCAGGCATCATTGCTGCACGCAACAACGGCGCTCGCTTTGTTGGCATATCACCCGGCGCGCCACTGTTTGCTCTCAAAGTGTTCAACGGCAATGGAAAAGGTAGCTGGAGCTCCATCTTCCAAGCTATCGAATGGGTGATTGCAGAAGGCCGGCAGCAGTACAACATCCGGGTGGTAAACCTGAGCCTAGAGATATCCCCGCTGGGAAACATCGATCCAAATGAGCCAGGTTACAACGAAGTGTATACAATGGCGTGTGGCCTGGTGGCGCGAGCAGATGCTGCAGGAGTGCTGGTGGTGGTGTCAGCAGCAAACAACGGCATCAGTCTGCGCACGTGAGTTGCAACAAGCCGCGGAGCTGCTGTGTGGTTCTGGTTGTACATGTCAATGTGTGCAGCATGTCAAACATTTGCAGGATGCTTTGAGCTGCGCTAGCTAGCGCTGCGGCACAAATGTCCTACACACTATCGCACACCTGTAGGAATATCCCTCATGCTGTGCTGTGTTTAGCATGCGTGCTGAAGCCTGGCCGCCTGCTGCTGCTTTTGCGGTTGCTGCGGTTGCTGCTGTTGCTGCTGTGCGTTCACTGCAGGTCCTTCCCGGCTGTGTGCCAAAGCACCGCTGCTGTCACTGCCCTCAACTATGACGTCAGCAAGCCCTTGGACAGCAGCAACTACCTGGAAGCTGCTGCAAATGACACAGAAAAGGCGCACATCTTTGCGGCACCAGGCTCTAACATACCCACCACGCAACCCATGGATTATGGCTCGCAGACGGATGATCCCAACGACATTGGAACCTACTATATCTCCGGGACTTCGGCAGCAGCACCTTTTGTGGCTGGTGTAGCTGCCAACTGCCTGATGAGTGGTGCTTGCGCGCCAAGCAGCAGTGGCAGCGATATCATTTCGAAGTTGCAGGAGGTGGCGCGTGAGCGAGCTGTGCAGCAGCCTGCCAGCGGATTCTCTGGAGACCCTATGACCCTTAATGCTGACTTTGCCGGCAGATACTATGGATACCTTGTCTGGTCAAAGTGGTGACGCAGATGTTGCACGATGCAAACGCTGTGCGCACCATCATAGCCACCACATGGCTTATTCAACACGTGGTACAGCTTGGCGTCTTTGTTTGTCATTATGTATGCGGATGTGTGTGCGTGTGTGGCGACAGCGATGCATGCTTACAGTCAGGTGTGAGGTGCCAAACCGGCAACCTGCTGCTCTGCATAGTATCAACATTGTGCAGTGGTGGCGGCACTGCAGCAACACACTCGCAACAGCCAGCATGCATGCACCCATGCCTGCTGCATGCCTCATGCTTGCATTGCGGTGAAGCATTGTACAGGTGTACTGCACTGCAGGCATGCATTGTACTCTGATCATGGAGTTACTACAAACTGCATGTGCATTGTGCCTGCAGCACGGCAGCACATGCTGTTATAGTCTAGCAGTATTGTTGATTCACATAGATCTGCACTGCATTGTCAACTAGCTGCGCATACTTACCAGCACCCTACATTTTCCCTGCTGTGTCTCCCTCTGCATCCGCCCTCCTGCATTTTGTTTTTCCGGTCACATGTTTACGTGCATGGCGCAGGAACGGCAAAACCTGCGGCAGTGTTCTTGCAGCATTGTGCTCCTGGCGTGTGTCATACATTATTCTTTACTGACCTGTTTGTTTCATCACCTGCAGCGCGTGCCCTGCATTGCTGGCCGCTGCATACACTTGCGCATCTCCCCTTTTGCATCACACACACTTTGTTTTCACGACACGCCAGATGCTGACACATGCTGCAGTTCGGCTGCTGCCTTGCCTGTTGATTGAGGCGCTTACTCCCAGGTGCAGCAACACACTGCGCACAGTGTGCTGCTTGCAGGCTGCCAGTAGCTGCGCTGCAGCAGCAGTCCTGCATGCCTGCTGGAAAGTGGTTTGGAAATGCACTACCGCTTGACATTTTTGGGGGCAGTTTGACCAGTCTGACACCTGCAGGGCTATGCTGAGGTTTTCTGTTGAGGCGCAGTGTGTCATGTTGTTATTTCAAAGACACATTTGTGATGTGCCTCTGCTGGACCTTCACACGCGCACCAGCAGCAGCACCAACGGCTGACACGCATTCCACAGCTCCGCATGTAACGAGTCTGCATTCATCCATTGTGTGTGTGTGATATTATGTCTGTGCAGTATTAATTGTGTGATGTGTGGTGGGGCGCGGGGAGCTCTGTGCCTGCTGCCGGTGCCCTTGCTTGCTGCAGTTTGCTTGGCAGCAAGTGGCACCAGCTTCTATGAATCCGGCCAGCATCTGCCTTTGCACAGGTCTTGTCTCCCCTCTCCTTCACGCGCTGCAAAGTAAAACTGTAGGCTCATCCCGCAGCCTGCTGTGAGCCTGTTTCTACAACGACTGGTGCACATACATACTTTGTGTTCACTGCACTGCCAGCCGGCGTCAATGCTCAGACAGCAGCTGACCGTTCAAGGTGTCTGGCAGATCGAGCACTTGGGTGAGTTTCATGCCAAGCAGATAGGATACCTCTGCCGAGAGTGTAAGGGGCGCGGCACGGATTGCAGGCACTTGCTGCAAGTGCTGCTGCCTTGGTGGCGCTTTGTGCGGCGTGCTATGAGCCTACTAGGCTCAGAGACTGCAAGTTTGAACTGCCTCGCAAAGTATGTTTGTGTGTGTATGCATGCATGCATTTCAGTGTGCTGATGTGGACGGACACGTACAGACTGCTCCGTTTGCAGCCTGTTTGCATGCACTATGCAGCACATGCACGTGGATTGGCTGGCTGCAATGCGCTGGTGTTGAAGTTAATGGGTGTGTGCAGTGGCATTCCCGCGCGTGTGCTGATGTTGAGTTGCTGCCTGACACATCACTTTTGAGTGATCGCATCTGGTGCAGAGTGTCGTCTGCTTCAGCACGCACCACTCACTGAGGTGTGTGGGTTGTGCTGATGCTTCTGGGCTATGTATATATTTGTGTGTTTGAGTGGAAGTCCTGCAAGCTTGCAGGCGTGAGGCTTGAGTGACGTCATGGCTCTGCTACTGCTACTGCAGGTGTCTGCAAGCTTGCAGACACCTTAGCGCTGGAAGTCGACTGCAGGTGACTTGCTTTGCAGTCATGGCGTGTCAAAGACTCTGCATCTTGACTGAGCTGGCACTTGTTGCACCCTTGTTGCATTGGACTACACCTGCTGATCACGCCTGTGCACACATCTCTCGGTGCGCAGGTGCAACAGCAGCAGCATCAGTGGCAGCGCGGGCCAGCACCTGTGCTGAGGAAGTGACAGTGCAACGCAGCATGCATTAGGCTGCGGCGGGTGCCTCCTTGTGTAGCTGTGCATTGGCGGGCCACTGTGCTGGCTGTGCTGTGTCCATATGCATGCGCCGGTCACCTAAGAGCTGCACATGGCAGACATGTTATGCATGTGGCGGGAGGGGAGAAGAGGGGTTTTGTGCTTTGTGGTGCTGTACAGATGCTGCTGCTTCCTTTGAGTGGTGTGTTGTTTGGAGTCGCTTGCAGCTGCAAGGCATGCAATGCAAAGAGCTTCTGTCATCGGTGGACGGAGCTGTGTCACCTGCAGGCGGACTTAACTGCGAGTAGATCGCTTTGTAGCATTCGGGACAGCCTCTGTTGCAAACAGACGGCCCCTTGCGATCTGTGTGGATGGCCCACTTTCAGCCGCAATGGGGCGACTTCCTTTCCCACTGGTGCATGGCCCAGCTTTGGCCGCTTTCATGCCAGTATTGGGACGGGGGGTCAGTCCGACCTCCGTGCTGTGTGATCTGAATGACAGCGGCAGCTGCAGGCAGCAGCAGCTAACCAGCGCATGGGGTTGCTTAGCAAGGCCTGTTGTGTGGGCCAGAACCCGGGCCGGGGTTTGGCTGCGGGAATTAGCAGGTTTTGCACTGGATCACGTTTTGGGGCCAGCTCCGCAATTGCTGCCACTGTTGCGCATGCGGGTGGCATGTGAGCTGGCCGGTTGGCTCGCAACTGCAAACATATGTTGCTACATGTGTGCTGCTTTGACGTTTGCATGCGGAGATACAGGCGGCCAAGCGGTGCATGTGTTTGTGATCAAGCATTGATACTTCGATCATGCATGGATTGGCTGGCGGTGGGTCAGTTGAAGCCGCTGCCAAGCCCAGTTGCTGGGTTTTGTGCCCGTTTAAAAGGCGCTGCATGCATGTTTGGAAGTGTTGATTGGCGTCAAGGTCGGCAGCCGCCTAAATGTACTGCGTCACGTCACTAGTAGTGCTACTACACTGTGGCGGCCACACATGTGCAGGGTGCGCAGCATCAGCATGATTATTTTGGTGTGTCAACTTGACTTGCCGTCGCAGTGGCTGCCGCGGGCTGTCATTCAGTGGCTGCAGCATGTCTGCTGGACTGTCAACTGAGTATTGCGACTTCTAGGGCCTGTGCAACTTTGACAGTGTAACCGCTTAGTTGCCTCATCACATATGGTCCCAGGGTCCCAGCACCACATCAATTGCCCTCCGCAGGCTGCCGGCGGCCTGCAGACACATTCTCGAGGTGTTTGCAAAGAACCAGCAATACGTAGAGGTACTATACGTTACAAAGCCTGCACATGGCACCACCCGGCCCAATATGTACAACACTGCCAGGATCCACATGTAGCTTGTCTCTGCATGAAAGGGAACGACCTCGTGCACTCCACAAACTCTACTTCTTCTTCAGAGTCTGAGCCATGCACACCACATGCGCACATAATAATAATAGTCTTCATGCACACATGAAAGATATCTCGAGCTCAATGACTGTCACTACTCGCCGCAGCGAAAAAGCATGCACAGCACCCAAAGCTGGCCAAACACTGCCCAACATGCAACGCCTCCTGGAATGATGCACAAACAACAGCATTCACTACTATACTTGCGCTTTCAGCAACATGCCAAGGCACGCCGCAAGCCAAGGCACACGCTGCAAGGGCGCAACAACAGGCAGTATCTGTAGTACCAATGCTGTAGCGCACGCCATTGCAACCGGCACAAAGAAAGCTCAAACATCGCTCTCTGCCTCGCGGGCGTCACCGGCACTGCTGCAAGCAGCTGCTGTGGGAGCACTGCAATGCAAGCCTGAGTGGCTGAACAGTGGCACTGCAAACTCACAACCCGGCACTGAGAACACACAATCCGGCACTGAGAACTCACAACCCGGCACTGAGAACTCACAATCCGGCACTGAGAACTCACAACCCGGCACTGAGAACTCACAACCTGGCACTGAGAACTCACAACCCGGCACATGTCTCATGTGGCATGTGATGCAGCACGAGCCCAGAGTTCACTGCGGCAGCGCAACAACAAGCAGCTCAGCAGCCATGCCTGGACAGATTGCGGATATGGCACAGCACATTATGCACAGCGCCGGCCAACACCAGCGCTTGCACAAGCACTGGACGCGACACACTCCACTACTGCCTACTTGAATGCCTGCATTCTGCTCAGCGACATTCCATGTACATGCACAAGGATCTGATTGGCTGCCGTGAACCCAGCTCGCAACCTTAGCGCGTGCTGCTGCTGCTGCTGGACCTGCTGTAGCCCCTGCAGACAGCCTGCTACGCCAAACAATGTAAGCAGAGGTAGCCACCGGCGGCGTACTAAGCAAGTGCGGGTTTTGTTGGTTGTACAGCTACACACAGTAATGATACAGGCGCTAGCATGCTGCCAAGCGGGTAGCAGTACCAGCGCTCTCACCCGACAAACCGCGGCAATGCAAGCCTGCAAAGCAGGCCACATGCCACATCAAGCACTAACAACACGACACAAGGCTGGTATGCAAGCCACACAACAACTGGTCCTCCTACGTTCCAAATCCTCTGCCACACAACAAACACAACAACAGCAATGCAGGACAGTGGACCAGCCCAACTGCATTGCTCCATCTTCTTCTGCGCAACATGCGACTGCCCAGTTAGCTTCGATTGCCATGCTTTCACATGCCTTTCCGGCTCCTGAGCCACACAGAAAGCTCGCACACCAACAGGCAATGATGCAACCACACAGTGTTTCATTCTGATCTGCGGATTCGGTTGCACATCCAACTGCGCAACCACACCTTGTGCATGGTGACACATGAGGCCCGCAAAGGCCCTTTGCTGCCTCAAAGCTGAGAAGTCACCCCACATATCAATCGCCTCGTCAGCAGGCCCTCAAACTATCCACCACCTCATGATCCAAAGAGTGATCTAAAGAGTGATATGAGATTGGCCCTGGGCACAATATGCCCTGCCTGCTGCATCCCAGTAAAACCCAAACCCCGCCCAAGGCTGCCTACCCGCGCCCTGACACTTCCTCTACTGCTCATCGCGTCGCATCCATCACGCCGGCTGCCTACGGCCCTGCACTACAGGAGTAGCAGGTTGCACCGCAGCAGCACACACTAGTGAGCTGTGCAGTGCACTCTGAGCTGCCTGCCACCAACACACTGTTCTCTGTGCCATTAGCGTAGCAAAGCCTAAGACCTACATGCCTGAACATACACAGGGGCCAACGGCACTGGCCAGCCAATGCCTTGCAGCTCCTGGATTGCAGGGAGGACCACGCCTACTACATGTGTGTTATAATACCTGAAAGAGTTGCAGCCACGATCGCAGACCGATCTGCCGTGATGGCCACGGGTGCTGCACTCCACTGCTTCACCAACAGCATGCACCTGAATCCTGAAGTCTGCTAATACAAATGCACACGCCAGGCGTCTGTTGCTGCTCGACTGCACCATCGACGCGCAGCTGCAGTGTCCAACACTGGCCTGTTGCTAACGTGACAAAGTAACAACCTAACACTAACAACTGACGACCCCTGGGTAGGACCCAGGAGCTTGCAGCAGCAGGGTCTACCAGATGAAGCATAATACCGACCATGGTTGACCTCAGGTTGTGCGGCTGGCATGGAAGCATCTGCCCACAGCTGCGCCTGCAGGCATGCCTGTCTGTCAGAGACAGGGCATGGCAGCAGCAGCAGCAGCAGCAAGAACCAAACTGCCAGCCGGCATGTGCCTGGACAGCTCCCGTCAGCACCTTGCTATATGGCAATGCATTGCGCCTCAACACACATAGTCATGGGGCGCGCGCCCTAAGCAATGAACGGAATGCCAAGCCACCACCACACACACAGAAGGGCGTGCCACACAGATGATGATGCAACCGGCAGGAGACGGACACTTGCAAGCCGCAAACCCACAAGGCATATGGTGTCTTCGCCATGCAACACTGGAAACACACCCCTTGCACTGAAGCAGCCGACAACAAGCCCCCAAAGCCAGACACAGCATGCCGGATTCTGCAGCACTGATGTTGCGCAAACATGCGCAGAGACCCGGACCAACATGCAGCATAACGCGCATGTGCCGTGCAACAGCTTCAACACGATGGCTGAATCTGGATACAAGCAACATCCATGCACACGCGAGGCATTGCATACGAAGTAGGCATGCTTGCTGTGACCTGCGCGAATACCAGCAACGCAGCATCTCTTACGTCGACAGGGTGCAGTAAGCAAGCCGAAAGTTGCAAGCAGTTGCAGAAAGCACGCGCCAATGATCAGCACAGCAAGCAACTAAGCAGCGCACCCGCTTCTGCAAGCCCCGCCGTAACTCAGGCGCTGCTTGCACACAGCATGTGCCCAGATATGATGCAGCACCAGCTGCCGGGTGAAGCCTGCACCACCAAAGCTGCAACAGCTGTCGAACAAGCCCGCGTACACCACCCAAGTTGATGCAGTGCACACATGGCAGCAGCCGCAACACTGGAAACGCGAGTATACTTCCACATGTGATGCCGTTCACCTCAGCCGCAGCACACATACCCCATCTAGTTTCACGCTAAACCAGACTTGGGATTCTCTGCGAGTCCCCACCGATGACGATATGCGCTGAGAGTTGCATGCATCGCACGTGTAACAACAGCAAGGCCTGAAGGTGTGCATATGCAACTGTAGGCCATCTAGTGAGCCAGCAGGCGCTGCCACACACACAGCAGGAGCCTGAGGACAATGTGTGACAACACGTGTGACAACTCCTGTGGAATACGGCATCCCCGCGCGGCACATAACAACACGTGTGCGGCGCGCAACACCCTGGTGATCCCGATGCGTGCACCAAGTGCTATGTTAACATCATGCTGATGTGCGGACATGCTTATTCATGATACGGAGTGCTGTATCGCCTGCAGCAAGCAGGGGATGACGCCCTGCCCACTGTGCTGTCGCAGACAAGCAGCGCTGCTGCAGCAACACGAACAGCACAACCAAAGCTCTCCGCACTGACTAAACGCGAGCCTTCAGCTCTGCATAACGTATACCGCCGCAAGCATGGCAACTCGTTACCCTAGTCCCAATGCCCACATTATGCAGACTTTGCAGCGACGGGGCGGTGTCCCTGGACTGACACAGCAAAGCAACCGGATGTTGCCTGTTGCCTGCTGCACGTGCCAGCTGGCAATCCCTGTTATACAGCGACGAATGCCCCCATTTAAGCTATAGCAGCACAGCCGCTAGCAGCCCTACCTCATGCGCACTCGCACCACATCACCCCGCCGATGCAACTGCGCGCCCTGCCAGCAAACTTCCACTGCGAGAAACATCGCCGCCCACCCGCAGGTGCAAACTTCACCGCGTGAACTCTGCTGGAATGCTGCTCATGGGCCGCACGGCATCTGTCATCCAGCAGTTTGACCACGCGCTGTTCTCACTCTGGCGGGACAGGATCCACATGAAGATCAACGCCTGCTGCTGCTGCTTGCTGCTGCCGCGCTTGCCGCTTGCATTGCTGCTGGTGCCAGAAGCAGCGCCATCAGTCTGTGGTGCTGCCGGAGTGATCCTGACGACCTCCATGTAGGTGGTCTCACTGGGCTGCAGGCGCTGCACTGTCTCGGCTGTTGCGTGGCGCATCAGCGGCGAGTAGAGCGGGTTGGTGTTGAGCATGGCCGCAAACTTCTCCACGGGGCCTGTGGAGGCCTTGTTCTCAGGTGAGGCGTGCGCAAACACAGACGCGACACGGCCCTCCCTGTGTATGGTGCAGAACGACAGCAGCAGCAGCAGCAGCAGGTCAGAAGGTGGCTGTAGCAAGGGGCATGATGATGCGCGCACGCGCTTGGTCGGTGATGCAGTGCCAAGGCTACTATGCGGGGATGGGAAGGCGCTAGTAGATCGTTACAGGTGTCAACTGCAGACAGGCACAACCAGCTTCTCCACAGCAGCAGCATTGTACCGGCCAGTGGATACTGTCCACTGTGCCTGCACAGGTGGCTGCTTACACAGCTATCAGCGGCACCACAGTGGCAGCGCCCCTACTGCTGCACCTGCGCCTGGCCCACAACCGCACTGCCAACTGTGCCAGAGTATCATTGCTGCTCCTACACCAAATGCTGCTGCCTCTGTTGCGCCCTCCACTGTGACACCAAAGTACTCCCATCCGCTGCTGAGCCTGCTGCCCGCGCATCAATCAATATCCGCCAATCATTCAGCATCAGCACCAGCCAATCATGTAGCAGCGCACCTGAGTGCCGCCAGCTGTGCCTCAACAACTGCCTCAGGAGGGAAGCTGGGGGAGGGGTGTGAGGGCAGCTCATCGCTGTTGCACTCGCCACTCACACCTTGCAGCATCCACTTCTTGGACAGCAGCGGCGGGCCGCGGTACCTGCGGCAGCAGCAGCAGCAGCAGCAGCAGCAAAACATGTCAGCAGGAGGTGGTGTGAAGCTGTGAGGATGTACGCAGCTGCCGCTGCAGCAATGACACTTCTGTATGCCTGCTGCTTGCTGTCAACAGCTGCCAGTGCTGCAACTGAGCATGTCGACCACAGGAATGAAAGATGTACCCAAAGGAAACCACCATCACCAACTGCATCAAGCAGGTACAGGCCAGTGTCTGGAAATGGTACTGATAACGCAGCGTCTGTTGCTGGCGCTGCTGCGTACGCCACAGTGCTGCTGCTGCTGCTGGTCCCAGGCACTCACTGGCACTCCTGCACCTCCTGCAGGGCTGCACTGAACGTCAGCACGCACTCCTCGCCAGACGGCGCCACGATCGCGCAGCGCTGCAGGTACTTTTCAGGGCTGATGTGCATCGCTGACAGCAGCTGCACACTGCTGGGAGCTGCCATGACGAGGTTGCGCAGTGAGTAGGTGTCCAGGAACGGCGTGCCTTCTCCATCGCTGCTGGCACGCACAATATCCTCGAAGTGCACCTGCTCCGTTGACCTGTGGCATCAATGTGCAGGAGGAGTGTGCGGAAGGCAGGGTGCGGTGTCAGGGCGATTGTTGCGGGACTGCATGACTGAGTATATGCTTGCAGGAACCAGTTCACACACGCACAAGGACAGCACAGACATAAGAGAGAGGTTGCAGAGTGCTGGTGTGCTGCACCAGCATGCTTGCATGCCGCAGCTGCAAGGGGGTGCTTCTCAAATTTATTGAGCAGCAGACACTGTGCTCTAAGCAGTGCGCGCTGCTGCTTGTTGATTGACAGCAGAACGTCATGAACCAATTGCTGCACCAGCGCAGAAGGATCACAGCTGAGCTGCTTCGAGAACGAACTTTGTCATGCGTTCTTTGGCAGCCTGCTATCAACTTCCCATGCTAGCATGGCTGGCGCTGCTGCTGTTCAGCACAGCAGAGCACCCGCTGCACGACATGCAGGCACGGACCTGCTGACATAGTCATGCTTAGAACTCACCCTGTTTCCTTCCTCAGAGCCAGCAGCTTGTCAATCACTTCGTCTGGGCAGAACTCCAGCAAAGGGTCCAGCTGCCCAGAGCGTACCACCTCCAGCACCCGTCGCAGTGCAGCTGCTGGATCAGGCTGCTGCTGCTTCCGTTGCTGCAATGGCTGCTGCTCGACGTGATGTTGCTGCGGGTGGTCAGCCATGGCCCACCCGTCAAGCGAATGCTGCCACCCGGCGAAGGCCTCGTCGCCCTCCCACGCCTTGCAGCGACCATGCCGCCTGCCAGCTGCTACATGTACTGTCAGGGGTGCAAATGCGTGGCGCGCATGATGGTGGCCCCGACAAACGAAACGCTCTTGGCCAAGGGCCCGTGTGCTCCTCAGCAACATGGTGGAGCACAGAAGCCCGTTGATCACTATACCCGCCTTTATATCAATGTTCCCAGAGCAACATGCGCTACAGGACGACGCTGGCGGTGCCGCAAGAAAGGGCACCCAGATGAAGGGGCTGCCTTTCCTTAGCTCGTCAAATGATACACGCTCACTCTCAAACACGGTCCTGCTCCCTACTTGATGTACAACAAGTGTTGAACGTCGGTGATCAGGGAGGTGTATGGTTGTTCAGTTCTCACACCTACACCTGAATTGTGGATATCGGATGGACGCCCCATATACCGCGGCACCTGAATTCTACAGGCATTTACCTTTGAAAGACATTAGATCTCAAAGCTCTCCCCTGTGCACGTGCCGGAACCGGCAGGTACAGCACGTATAAACCTCCCACCTAGGGCTGTCAGAAGCAGGCCATCTTACATCCTCCGACCGCAAAACATGCAGCACACCAAAAAATAGCACATAGCACATAGTTCTACTGTGTGTTTAAGCTGTGTTCACAGCCCCTGGCCCTCAGCTGGGCTCCTCGCTGCTCAGCAGGCCAGGCCGCAGCCAGCACTTGATCTGCCCTGAGCAGCAGCCAGTGAAGATGGCCTCTTCTGTGAACAGCATCTCAGACACAGGCTCTACATGTATCCTGCAAGCACAGCGTGTGCAGCGAACAGCGCAGTGCAAGCAAAGCTCAGACAGCAGGCACGAGAACCTTTCCTGCAAGCCGCTTGCACACATGACATCTCATTTTAATGTGCATCCGCTACTGCACCCGCACCTGCAACCGCTATTTATGTACAAGTTTTACCCACCCAAACTCGCGCCAGACCCCTTGGCATCTGCACTCACCGGTGCTGCATGACTGGAGGAAGCATTGTCATCTCCCTGCGTGGCAGCGACAGGGCCACCGGCGCCGCCTGCTGCGGCGCAGCCCCTGCTGCCGGCTGATGTGGCTGCTGCTTCAGCAGCGACAGCAAGTTGCCGCTCGCTGTGCGGTTGCTGCTGTTGCCGCTGCTGCTTGCTATGCCTGTGCCCACGCCAGCTAAGGCCCCGTCAGATGTGCTGCGGGAGTGGCCCGGTGCTGCTGCTGCTTGCTGCTCTGGCTGCGGGTGATGCTGCTGCTGGTGTGCTGCTAGATTTGCGCTGCTGCTGACTGTGGGGATGTTGACCTGAGACTGGCTGGCAACCCGCCTGCAGCACAATAGTGCATCAAAAGCGCGTGCAGATGTTAGTCCAGTTTGCACAAACCGTGGCGAAATCCAGCGCATCAGGTTTGCAGCATCGGTGTGCACCTGCAACACAGGCAATCATGCAGCTTGCTACGCGCAGCCAGCAACGCACATGCACGCATACCCGCAGCAGCAGCAGCACGGCACATCAGTAACACACTAACGCCAACGCATAAACACCATCGCCGTGCACAAAGCGCATCACAGCCCAGGCAGGCACAACTGCCTCCACAACGCACTACACCTAACACAGCCCAACCTACATGCACATGGCCACACTCACTTCAGCCCGCCACTCTGCCCTGCTGCTGCATTAATGGCTGGGCCCTCCTCTATGACCAGGTCCCACAGGCACAACACAGTACAGCTCCACATAGGATAGACAACACCTCAAGCCATGGCCATGCAGAGCTGTGCACAGCAGCGCATCACATCCCTGTCATGAAATCAAACACATTACGGCTGAATCAGAGCAGACACGCACAAACAGCTTGCCCCGTTTGCATAAGCACGCCAGAACCCACTCACTTCAGCCCGCCAGTCTGCCCTGTTGCTGCGTTGACGGCTGGGTCCTCCTCTATGACCAGGTCCCACAGGCACAGGTTGGTGTCCTGGCCCACGCTGCCCAGCCGGTAGAAGCGCTCCTGCACCTGGCAGCCTGCAGCAAACGCGAACAGCACAAGTGTTGTTTGAGAGCCATTGCGCATAACCAGTTGACTAGGCAACCTGCAAGCGTACACCACACAACTGGCGTTAAGAGTGCATCAGTGGTGACCAGGAAGAGCCTGATGCTGAAGCAGTGCTGTCTGCTGCAGCCGCCTCACCAAACTGGCCACTGCTGCTGCTGCTGCTGTGTAGGTTGCAGCCAACCACAGCTGCTGCGGCGTGCATGCCATCAGTGTCTCACCTGGCCCGCTGCTGCTGCTGGTTGTGCACAGCCAGGGGTCAAAAGCCACCCGGCTCACCCAGCTTGCATGGCCCTCGCCAAACGCCACAACCTGAAGCAGCAGCATCAGCACAGCCATAGGTATTTCTCTGGAGTCACATCAAACGTACCAGCTATCAGGCAATGTCGTGCTGCCAGAACCACCACAACATGCAGCTGCTCACCAGTCTACAAGCAGCTGGACGGCTGGCAGGGCTGTGCCTTAGCCAGCTCAGCCAGCCAGCGGCTCGTGAACGAAGATGCCATGCAGCGTTATTTGAGAGGAGAATGCCATTGACCAGCCTCCTCCTGCCCAGGATCTAGGCGCGCTGCTGGTGCCAACATGCATGGCTCACATGCACATCACACCGCATCGGTTCCTGCTGCAGTAAAAACAGGTGCATGTGCAAGCAAACGTCCTGCAAGCTGCTCTGCCTACTCACTGACCTGGCGATCTGCCACGCTGTAGACTGTGACCAGGTCGTCCTCCCCTCCAGAGGCCAGCAGCGCAGCATCAGGGCTCCAGCACACACACAGCGCAGCGCCGTAATAGCTCTACAATAGCAGCAGCGCAGGCATAGCAGCGGGGAACTTGGCAAAGATGCAGGTGACGCATGTGAGATATATGGGGCTGTGGCTGCACTGCATGGCGTGATTGACCCCAACTAATAGTCGGTGGTGCAACACCAAGTACTGCTTCCAGGTGGCCGCCCTCATTGCGCCGCTCCAGCTGCCACCATTCCATCTGCTTGCAAGCCACACTCAGTTGTCCACCCCGTCACTCCTGGAGCTTACACACCTGACACACCCAGCAGATGCTACTCAACCACTACTTGTCCTTGTTTCTCAAGCCTGCTGCCCCCACCCACCTGGTAACCCCCTAGGCACGCCCCGCTAGGCCACTCCAGCAGCCGCACACTGCCGTCCCTGCAGGCCACTGCCAGCCTGCCCCCATCGGGACAAAAAGCAGCGTCATTGATGCCGCCACAGGCCAGGCTGATGGTGCTGCTGGGGTTGCTGCCTGTTGACTTGCTCGACAGGTGTGACAGCAGCTTGCCTGAGCCCTCGCCAGTCATGCCGGGGTTCTGCAAAGCAGGGTTCAAAGTCAGCAGCAGGAGGGTTTCAGCGACTGCCAAGGGTCCATCACAAACGAGCAAGGTCCTTGTCATGCTGCTTGGGTCTGGAAGGAAGTGTGGCGCATGGGCAGCGTGTGCTGCCTGCATAAGCTGCTTTGATCAATGTTAAGATTCAAATCTGCTCAAACAGGAGAGCTGACGGCACAGTGTCACACATGCAGCAGCTGCCAGCAAGCCCAGAGCCCTGCTGGACCGCTGCAGGAGTGCCTGCGGCCCTTTCAACAGTTGGTGCTCATCCGCCCCCGCGCATCTGCTGTCTAGCTCCTTCACCGCACCTTCTTGTACACCAGGATGCTGCCGCTTGCATGGCATGCCAGGAACTGCGAGCCGTTGCTGCGTGGAGCCCACAGCACTGCGTTGCACCTGCTGCTGTCATGCATCTGGTCTGCATTCAGCGTTGCTGCTATGATGGGCCGCGTGTTGCCAGGCGGTGCCTGCAGCTGCGCCCGCAGCGACATCAGCGCAACTGCAAGCAGCACGGCAGAGAGGGCACAGCAAATGCAAGGTGGGTTGTGCAAGTGCGTCTTCTTGAGATGTACAGCTGCACTGAACATATGTGCATGGCAAGGCTGGCAGACCACGTGGCCGACAGTCCTGCTGCACTGCCGCATCATGCTGCTCCTGCAAGGCGCTACCATTTGCTACATGCACAGCTGCCTCTGCAGGCACTGCCACATCTGCAGCACTGCCACGCTCACTCCTGCAGTGTAAGCTGCCGACTGCTGCTGCTGCTGCTACTACGTCAAACTCCCTGTCACAGTGCTGCAGCTGCATATCTGTTGGTTGGCTTCGCAGACCAACTGCTGTGCACGCACTTTCGCCATTGGCAAATCCCACGAGGAGGTCCAGCCCATCCTTTGTTGGGTAGTATGCGTGGCAGCTGGGGTGGCCATCACGCACTGCTGAGGGGTTGAAGATCAGCGAGCACACAGGATCCTGCAAGCACGTGTGCACACACAGAAACACGGCCAACAGCAAAGCACCACACAGCTGTGAGGTGTGGGAGCTGTGCTGTTGCGATGCGCAGCGATGCCTGGCAGTTCGTTGGACGACACTGCTGGCAGTGCGGATGCGGCAGCAAGCAACGTGCCCGGCAGACATCAGCGCAATCACAGCAGCCGCGCAGCATGTACAATCACTGCAGGCCAACGCAGTTGCCTTTGGGCTCTGAGCTGCATGCAGTCTGCTTACACTTGTTGCTGTTGCTGCCACTGCTGTGGCAGCGCTGTCGCCGCACCTTGTCTGTGGCGTCAAAGGGAGCCACATGAAGGTAGTCCCCCACGTTGTACACCATGTACATGCCTTCCTCATCGCCGCCATGCAGCGTAGCGATGGTGAGGCGTGTGGTGCGCCGCATGGCAAAAGGCACCAGGCCAGTCGTCTTTTCAGAGTGCAGCGCATACCTGTGCAGCACCGCACATGAAGGGTTTGCAGGACAGAAGATCGCATTCATGGCATAGCAAGGCAATGCATGGGCCGACAAACACCACAGCTGTGAAAGCATATGCTTGCAACGGTGCAACAATGAAACAGATGCTTCGTGCAAGCAGGTAGCCATGCTTAGCGCTTTCTGCAGTTGATGTGCTCCAGTGCCCAGATGCAACAACTGCTTGCATCACTGCGGCACATCACCCATCATTGCTTGTTCACCAAAGCAATTAGAAGCCTAAACAGCCTGTCAACACCTGTCTGTGTGAGAGCATTTCAGGTGAGCCTCATCAGCACACACCTACAACACTCACCTGCCCTCTGCTGTCTTGAACTGGCTCTTCACAGCTGGATGACCTGCCATGGCGCCTCCAGCTCCTTCAAGCGTTCACTTTCAGCACCCGCGCCCTCGATCCAGTGCTATCGCGCACATGCACATTGCCTCTCGACACACAACATACCGTGTAGTTTGGCGATGCCGGACTCTCTGCACCTGATCCACGTTATCTGCCAGTCTCCAAAGCTTATTTTGCTCTTGCTACGTAACACAGCACCGACGTGAAGCCCTGCTGGATCCAAGTGCTGCTTACGGTGCTTGCAGGTAGGACCTGGCACCTGCTGTGATCAACCGTGCTAAAAGCCTGTGTAAGACAGTTACACTTCAGAGACGGTTGCAAACTGTACTGACACGACAGACAGCGCCCTATTGGGGCCTTAAAGGCCCCTTGTGGCTCTGCACGAAACCGTCACATGACAGCGCCGTAGCAACTGTAATCGTACTGCCCCCGCGCGGGCAGTACACCGCTGCTAGCCAGAACCTTCAATCAACGCCACATCACTGACAGTCGGAAATCGTCTGCCATATCAAGGCTGACAAACGCACACATGCACAGCCGGCCTGTATATGCAGACATCACCGTGTGGACCAAACAGCGTCATGACGTGATTGCGATGTGTGATCACTTACGCATTTGCTCAGGGATGGCCACGTTGGTGGCTGAGGCGTTTGCATGCTTTGCTTGCCTGTAGCTACATACATGTCAATGCAGCACACAGCACTTGCAGTTCATCCCAGCAGCTCTTCAATGCCATGGCCACCTGGGCCCATGCCACTTGAGTAAGTGCCCCTGGATGTGGCCCACCCACCGGTCGCTGGTCACAACCATGTCATTTGCCAACTGTTGTGGTGCTCACCCAGACAAGCCTGCGCAACTTCAAACATGCCTAGAAGCGAAGCTGGGCGCAGATGACCTTTATGCACTGCGCCTGACCACTCAGCACAACGCGCAGCCAGGCAGCAAAGCTGGCAAATGCAGGCGCTGCTCACTGACTGCCAGCTTCTGCCAATGTCGGTAACCTGGCTTAGCATTTTCTGCTGCAGTAGCAGCAGGCCTGCGAACTTGCAAATGCAGCTACTTCTCACTGACTCCTGCCTGCTGCTGCTGCTACTGCCCGGTTCACAGATCATGGAGTCCCTGGGCGGCGATCAGCTCTGGTTCGACCGCAGCACGCGGCCCTGCTGTACTGCTGGGTGCTCATTGTCATCTAACTCATTTCCACGCACGATATGCGATACAGAACTGACACCCCACGCTACTTTGCAGCACCGCAGCCGCCCCAGTGACACACAGTGCCATCAGATGGCGTATTGATGGGAGCACAACTTGCATACCCTGCAGAGGATCCAGCCTCACCAACCAGCACATGCCACAACGCTTCGTTTGCTATTCACTTTGTTAACTGCACCGCCCACTTGGCTAGCATGCTTACTTGCCAAATGCAATCTCGCTGCCAACGTGCTGCCAGACACACATAATCTATCAAACCACACTGTGCACGCGCAGCTCGAGCACCGTCTCGCCTTCCGCAGGAATGCCGGCATCTGCCCAGAACTGTTCATCCCAGCCACCCGCCATGGGCTGTATGTGCAGGCTGACCCCGCAGGGATGGCCCGGCGCAATGCAGGGACTGCAGGCTGTGAGCTGCTGTGAGACACCGAGCCACGTGAAAGAAAACTTGAATTTCACCCACGCTTCAGGTGGCAGACCTACAGGCGCTACGTCCACCCCCATGACAGTACCCCCATCTCGCTGGTAGCACTCCACCGACATCTGCCAGGCTACACCGCCGAAGGGTGGGCTGTTGGGACTGTCCAGGAACACTGCCTTCTGCTCTGCAAAGCTCTCCCTGCATGCTTTCTGCAGATCCTCCACTTGCAGCCGCCAATGCAGCAGTACCCCATCCTCAAGGCCCCTGATTTGCCGCGGCCCCAACTGCCAGCTGGCCGAGGCGCCCTCGATCTTCCCCATCTGCAGCTCTGCATCCAGCTCCTCTGCAGTGGCAATGCTCCTCAGTGAACACAGGCTCCGAAGCTGCCGACCATAGGAGCCTAGCAGCTGCTGGTCACGGTCTGCTGGCAGTGCAGAGCACCTCAGTGCAATCTGTGACAGCTGCGGCACACGCACCAGCTGCGCAAGCGCTGCCCTGGCTGTTGCTGCAGCTGCGGTGTCGCTCTGCGCCTGCACGTACTGCTCAGCTGCATACAGCACCGTGTCCTCTGATGGTACAGTCAGCTGGTCAGAGCTCAGCAGCAGCTGCATTGCCTGCAGCGGCATCCGCAGCAGCAGCGCCTGCAGCTCTGTATCTGTCCACACTGCCTGCAGGTCACCAAATGCAGCAAGCAGCAGCTGCTGCACCTTGCCGCCGGTATCTGCTGCTGTGACTGCTGCCAGATCTGCCGAGCTGCCGCTGCAGCAGGGTGCATGTGCTACAATGCTGGGCAGCAGCTGCAGCAGGTAGGCAGGCGAGGCAGGCAAGGCCTCTAGCTCCTGCAGCGCTGCTGCCGCAGCAGCAGCTGTCAGTCCCTGCTCTGACTTTGCTGCTGCTTGCAGTGCCTGCAGGGCCTGCGTTATTGCGGCCTTTGCACCAACCATGTCTGCAATGACCAGCGCATGCACCATCTGCTCCTGCTGCGGCAGGCTGCGAACTGCATTTGGCACATCATACATTGCCGCAATGACTGCCTCTGCTGCTGGCAGCTGCTCTGCACTGTCAATGTTCAGAAAGACTGTTCTGTGCATGGCATGTGCAGCGCTGCAACTCGTGCTACTCCTCCTGCTGCTGCTGTCGCTGCCCCAGAAACTGGTGCTGCTGCTGCCGCTGCCAAGTTTATCATCGAGGGTGTTGGGGGCCTGTCCGCTTGACTCCCAGTGCTGCCCCTGTAGGGTAGCAGACGCAGTGCATCAGATGAAGGAAGTGTCAGAGATGCTATTGGCCAGCGGCACCAGCAGCAGCAGCAGCAGCAAGCGCATGACAGCAGCATCAGCAGCGGATGTTGAGCAGCAGCGTCTGGCACTCAAGTTCTTCACTGCAAACCACAGTTGCTGTGCTGCACAGCTCCCACATCTGCTGCTTTCCAAATTGACTCAGTTTCAAAGCAACATGTCAAACATGGTCATTAGGTCAACGCCTACATTGCTGTGCCCAGATCAACACATGCAACAGCAGTACACTCGAGCAGCACTACGCTGGCATCTGCATCCCTGGCCACCAGGGATGCACCGCAACTACATTGCTGCAGTCATGCGCAGTCTCTCTCTGTGGAGCAGCACTACGCATAGAGCAGCAATACATGCGCAGTGCATGATCGCCACAACACAGCAGGCCCCCTGCCTCTGCGCACACACACACACACACACACACACACACACACACACACACACACACACACACACACA
>RWJK01001626.1:38117-60817 GCA_004335835.1 Scenedesmus sp. ARA3 | reverse complement strand
CTGGTGGCCTATTGTCTGCGTGCTCACACGGTCCTGCTGTGCTGCTGTGCTGCTGTGCTGCTGTGCTGCTGCCCTGCAGGCTCCCAAGCTCAACTTGCTGCGCTAGCTGCCTGCCTCAATCACCTTCTACTGCCCAGCTGGCTGTCAACTATTGGCCATGTGTGCTGTACCACCGTTTTATGCAGGCCGCAAAGCTCAACTTGCTGCGCAAGCTGCCTGCCCGCATGACCTTCTACTGCCTGGGCGCTGCAGCGCTCTGGTGGCCCATTGGCTGCGGGATATTCGATTATTTAGCCCTCCCGTACCGCCCAGAGGAGCTTTGGGGAACACATCCCATCTCAGGTGCTATGGTGGGCTATGTACTGTACTCAAAGTTCTCACAGTGGGCGTTTGCTGTTGTGTGGGCAGTTGGGCTGCTGCTGCTGTTCCGGGAGCTGTTTAATCACGCGCCTGGGAGGCTAGGGAAGCAGCTGATTGCCGGCGCGTATGGGGCGTATATTATTCACCCGCTGTTTATTCCGCTCTGGGCGTGGGCTTTTAGGGGAGTCCCTTTCACGACGCTTGTGGGCAATGCCATTGCTGTGAGTCCGCTGGTGGTTGTGAGCAGCTGGGCCTTCACAGCTCTTGTGCGCTGCATCCCAGGGATGAAGCGGGTGCTGGGCTGATTGCCAAGGCAGGTGATTCGGTGGCAAACATTGGGGGTTGGCTGTGCAGTTTTGAGTGCTGCATGGGGTGTTGAGAAGAGCACATTGCGACACTGCAGCTTCCACTTGAGCCTGGTCAAGTCGCTCTAGTAGAGCGCTTGTACAGGCTGGTGGTGGTGAGCAGCTGGGCGTTTACGGCACTTGTGCGATGCATCCCAGGGACAAAGCGGGTGCTTGGCTGATGGCTGAGGCAGATTATACAGTGGCAAACATCCAGAGTTTGCTGTGCACCCTTGAGTGCTGCTTGTGGCATCACATGCATTGGAAAGAGCACACTGCAATTCTGAAGGCTTTCGCTGAGCGCTGAAGGCCTCCGCAAGTGAAGTTCAATTGCCAGCAATTCAACCTGTGCACGCAGTGACACTTGTGCGCTGCATCCCGAGCACGCAGCATGCGGTGCTTGGCCGCATGTCCTTGGCTGAGGGATGAGTGCTGTGAGGCAGATGATACAGCGGCAAACATGGAGGATTTGCTGTCTTGAGCGTTGTCTGTGGTGTCGACATGAGAACATTGCTGTCAAAGAAACCGTCAACTGATCATGCAGTGCACACAATTGCACTTTGTACGCAGCGTGTGCTCCGCTGACTGCTGTGCTTCACGAACTGCTGTGCCTGCATCGGATGAAATTTGTGCGAGCTCAGGCGGAGCCAACTGTGGAGTGTTGGCTATACAGCCACTGGCAGTCACTGCTGCTGGTGGTCAACCTTTCTTGGCAGCTTCATTCTGGCTTTGGGCAGGGCTGCCTTGGGCCCGAGTAAGTGCTCCTGCGGGTGCTGAACTTCAGCAAGTGACTTGATTTTACAGCAAACTGGTTGCTGCACCACTGTGCACACGCATGGCTCACAACTCAGCATGCCAGTGGACCGAGGGTTGCAAAGCTTGGCCGGCTGCTGCCAGCCCCAGTAGGGGCCCCCGGCACGCGGGGCAATTCACAACTGCATCATATGATGCATGCATGTTGTTGTTCAGGAGCTTGTTGATCGTATGATGCATGCATGCATGTATGCATGCATGATGTTGTTCAGGAGCTTGCACTGTTTAAATACTGCCGGCTGGCAGGTGTCGGCACAACTGTGCAGAAAGCAGTTGTGTGGGAGCCCTGGCTGGGCTGACACTGCCTACAATAAAGAGGCTAGTGACAACACAGATCTTGTAGGCAGTGCGTTACCCACGGTGCTACACAGGGACGACCTGTGCCGTGCTGTAAGTGTTGTGGCATTTGGCATGGTCGGTGTCGGTGCTTGTTTCCGTCGAAGGCCTCTGAATGCAGCCAAAATGACGGCATCAACATAACCCATGATGCATCACTTCTGCTGCGGAAGTTCTGCACACTGGTGTGTCCGTGGTGCTGCATCAAAGCGCTGACATGTTGGGCAGGCCGCAAGGGCTGTGACGCTTGTGACGCGTTATGTGCAAATTGCTGTTGATGATGGTGTGTGCGCATCACGGGCTGTTGTGCTGGCTTTCATACTTATATCTACTCGCACGAAGAACACTGCAGAGTTTGCATCCGCATCAGCCCTTGATCATGGGTGGGCTGACACAGACAGTTGGCCAGGCATGTTGAAGCTCCCAACACACATTCGATATATATGCTTCACAATCATAGTCGGTGGGTATTTTGAAGCGCGAATGGCCGACAATACACACGATTAAGGGCCAAGGAGTCGTGGCAGAACCTGCCTTGACTGGCAGGTCAATCTTGAAACCCTTGTTCGTATCGGCATGACATAGTTGCCAGCAAACGCATGTGTAAAACACCATCGACATCAGTAACAAACTGCAGTTTATGCACGCTGTTTTGGTGCTGTTGTTTGGTAGCTGACAGTTTGTGCACGCGGCACCATGTTGCTGCAGCCCCACCACTTCCACCGCTCGCCGCACCAATGCCCGCCTCTAGGCCGATCTGTAGCAAGGCCCGGATTACGTGCGAATGTCAGAGGCTGTGTAGCATCGGCTGCTTCTAGCGCCAAGCAGCAGCAGCAGCAGCAGCAGCAGCAGGCAACCAAAAAGCAATTGCTGCAGTTCATCGTGAATCGGACTTGGGACAAGACAGACAACGGCAAGGATGTCATGCGGCGTGCACTGGCGCTGCACCTGGTATGGCGGCAATTACCCTGAGTGGCGGTCACCTGGTAGTATCAGTGCTGGAAGCCAATGCTGACACTGGTAACCGGCCTGCGATGATGCCAAGATGTTTATTTCACCAGACTTTTGGGTGCGCGGATCTGGTCCTGCACCGCAGGTGCTGCATGCGCATGGCTATGCGCTGGATGAGCTATGGCAGGACACTCCGCTGACCAAGGTGGCTGCAGCAGAGTACGAGATGGTGGGCGGCCTGGCGACAGGTAAGTTAAGTCAGGCATCCCTTGCCCAGCAGCAGCTTGCGCTGGCCAGGTATCATGCTCTTCAGTGCAGCATCTTGTAGGGACTGGGCTGCACATCACCACCGCAGACGCTGCCTACATGTTGTGCTGCATCGCATGCATACTGTTGTCAACAATTATTTGGATTCTGCAATGCAGCCTCAGCTCGAGAGGCTTTTGAGAATGCAACTGGCCAGGCTGTACGTAAGAGGTCCAAGAAGCTATGCAAATGGATACAAGGCGACAACTGCTTCCGCACCCGGCTTTCTGGGAAAACCCCGTACGTCGGCCTGGCAGTGAAGGAAGTCATCCAGCAGATGAGCAGCAGCAGCAGCAGCAGTAGTAGCAACAACAGCAGTGGTGTGAGGGACGAAGTGCAAAACGCAAATGGTCATTTGGGAGTGACGCTGCGGCAGCTGCTGCAGCATGCGGTGCAGCGCACTTGGCACAAATCCAGCGAGCAGGCCAACGTGGCGCTGCGGGCTCTGGCCGTGCACATGGTGCTGCAAGCACATGGATATCAACTGGCTGGGCTGCCTGACAGGGATGTTCCTGTCAAGCTAGAGGCAGGGCAGTACACCATGTACTTTTGTCATGCTGGTGAGAATGCAGGAGGGATTGTGGGCAGGGTAGTGTAATTGGCTTTTTTCAAGTTGAAAGTGTATGCATTTACTGCCCGCCTTGTACTTGGTTTTTTCAACACCAGTTACTGTGTGTTGCCTTGCATGCATTACCACAGGCCAACAGCTATGGCAACTTCTTTTCCATTGCATCAACAGCTGTCGTGCATGTCAGGTGCAGCACCATGCTGGGGTGTGTACTACACTAGCAGCACACGCGATTGCACTCCCATCCCGTGCCTCTCTGCCTCTCTGCATGTGCAGCTGTGATTGCTTCTGCAGCAAAAGCAGCTCAGCTGCCAAATACAAAGAAACAGCGACTGTCCAAATTGCTAGACGACTGCCCCTACTTTGAGGAAGAACTTGTCGAAGCTTCTGAGTACTTGAAGCTGAACATAACGCAGTTGGTGGCGAGTTGTGCCCAAGAAAGCAGCAAGAGCGGCAGCGGTAGTGGTAATGGGCAGGAGCCGAGCAGCAGGCGCAGCAGCACCAGCACCAGCACCAGCAGCATCAGTGGCTGCCTGGTGCTTCCAGAGCAGCTGCGTCTTCTCGCCACGTCAGCTGCCGAGTGTGCAGCAGCGCAAGTCACCATAGTCTGTGATCAGCAGGACGAAGTGCAGCACATGCAGCAGCTTGATGATGTGCTGCTGCACATGACTGCTGCTGGGCTCGCTGCTCTGGATGTCGAGTTTTTTGTGGAGCAGGGCAGCAGCAGCGAGAGCGGCAGCAGCAGCTTCAGCGCGGGCAGCAGCACAGATGAGGATGATGGCTACTCAGGCAGCAGCTGGCAGCTGCCTGCTGCGCACAACCGCAGCCAGCAGCGCATGCTTAGCAGCAACTTGCAGCTGGCTCTGATGCAGCTGATGGTGCCTGCAGCAGAGTCAGCAGCAGGGGCTTGGCCGGCTGCGATCTACCTGATTCAGATGCCGCGGCAGATGGCAGCAGCGCAGCAGGTAGTGGCCAAGCTGCAGCCGCTGCTGGAGGATGCGCAATTCGTGAAGGTGGTGCATGATGGCAGGCAGGTGCGCTGCATTGCATCTACGCAGTCTTACTGACAGGTTGGTCAGATATGTAGGCCTTGCTGCGGTTGCGCAAGTGCAGCACTGCGGTGCAGCACTGGCATGGCTGATCCTATCCCCCTGCATGTTTGGATCGTGCAGGAGGGCCTATGCTTGATGCAACTTCACATCATGTAGGAAGTGTGAGCATGTCCTGCATTCACCTGAGCCACGTTGTGCTGCCGTACAGGATGCGGAGGTCTTGCATAGGGACTTTGGCGTCGCTGTCAGGGGCACTCTCGACACGCAGCTGCTTGCGGGCTTAGCAGTACTGGGCGCTGCGAGCACCAGCGATGACATCACTCAGCCCGACACAGCTGCAGCTGCTGACAACCGCTGGAATGATCGCACCAGGCGTATGCGCTTGAATGAGCTGTCGCAGATGTATGGATACGAGTACACAGATGTGCCATCATACAAGCGAGGCGGCACAGCGTAAGTCAGCTTGCTGCAACTGCCCTGTAGATAATCGTACTGCATTGTGGTTTGATGTACTATATGCCTGCCAAAGGCGCAAAGCAGTCTGCTTTTGCGTGCTGCCACTTGCAACAGCATTGGAGCATTTACTATAGGACAGACTCAGGACAATCCTCCACATACGTGTGGCACCACTGCATGCAGGATCAACTTTGCATTGACTGTGTTCACGTGCCTCGCTGTTTGCTGCAGCGGCTGGCTGCAGCGGCCGCTGCCTCCTCGGGCCGTTGCATATGCGGCGGGAGATGTGCGCTACCTGCTGGTGAGCCTGCCGCAGAAGCTTGTGTCAGGTGTACCCTGCAGCTGCTTGTTGTGACAGAACTTGCAGGATGATGACTGCCGCCGGCTGAAGCTGTTGTTATGGCGCTGTCAACAACGGCTCTGGTCACTACAGGCACTGGCGTGCCACTAGCTCACCTGCAACGTTTCCAGCATGTGATGATGACACGCATATGTGCTGCCGACATCAACCTTCTGCTGCTCCCAGCCTCTGGCGCACGACCTGCTGCAGCAGCTGCCAGCAGTGCTCACGAAGCTTTCAGACCTGCAGCTGCAGCTGGCACAGCAAGGGACAGCAGCACTGCAGCTGCAGCAGCAGCTGATGGCTAGCTATGCGCCGCTGCTGCTTGATGTGGTTGCAAGTCATCAGCAGGCTGGTAGTGCTTCGGTGTCAGGTTGGCGTTTCCCTCTGTGGCTGGATACTGTGCCGTCCTTCAGGCAGCAGCAGTTGTGTCACCACCTGTTTGAGCTGCAGCAGCAGCAGCAACGCCGGGGCTGGTTTGTGCCCAGCTACAGTGTGTACCTGCATGATAAAGCAGAGGCTATAACAGCAGCATCTGAGCAGCAGCAGGAGCAGGAGCAGGAGCAGCAGAAAGCAATGGATATTGCAGCTGCAGAAGCGGCTGACAGCTTGTGCCAGCTGCTGCCAAAGATGTGAGTGGTATGTGCATGCATGTTGTTGCTACAATTGATTGCGTGCATATGTATCTGCTTGCATGCGTGATGCTCCAGGCTAGCAGTTATACACAAGCCTCGCAACGCAGCAGCTAAAGCCCAGAAGCATGTTGCAGCACATTGTACCGCAATCTTCTTGCTTGCATGTGGCATTCTGCATTGCGCTGACGCTATTCAGCGTGTTGTAGCTTTGGCACCATTATCCTCACACTAAACCTGGTCTCCAGTCTAGTCTGCAGCAGAGACATCTGCCAACTCAATCTTATGCCTGACAATTCAAACATAACGCCCTGGCTGCTGCGCCCGTGGCAACTTGCAGCACTGCGGATTATGTGCGGCCCCACCTGCTGCAAGCGACCCCAGGGCAGCCGCTGGTGACTCAGCTGCTGACAGATGCAGGAGCGCCCATGCAGCTGCGGCTGTCTGATGGCAGCATGCTGCAGCTGCCATGCAGCCTGGACATACCTGTAGCACTAGCAAGCATTGAGAAAGCTGTTTTTGCAGCATCCTCCCAGCAGCAAGATGCAACCCAAAGCAGCGGCCGTTTGTTTGGTGCCAGCAATTGCCTCAGCATACCTGGCACGCTGCACCAGGTGTCAGCGCTGCGGGACTTGGCTGGTGAGGTGTTTTGCCTCACCTACCACATCGGCAGGCGCCTGCCCGGCGCTGCGCTGATGCTGGCTGATGTGCTCAGCAGCATGAAGGCAGCCAGCCGGCAGCAGCAAGCAGCAGCAGCAGTAATTGGCAGCGGCAGCAGCAGGCTGCCGCAGAGTCTGCTGCTGCTGGGGCGGCAGGGGTGCGGCAAGCGCAGCCTGCTGCGTGACGTGGCGAGGCTGCTGAGCGAGCCGGCTGGCCAGGGTGGGCTGGGGCTGTCTGTGTTGGTGCTGGACACACAGCAGCAGCTGGCAGGTGGGCGCTGAGGCACTCGTGGCATTGCTGGTGCCATGTGTTCTAAGACGCATGTAGTGAATAGATGGCTATAATGATGAGTCTGCCGTTAATGGGATTTGCTGGCAGTGCACAATGTGCGTGTACGAAGTGTATCACTGGTACGCTTGGCAAGTGCCATGCATCCTGCAGTGCGTATGCATTCAGTGGCACTTGGAAAGGGTAACTAGCTCTGCTGGCAAGTGTATAACACACCACAGCAGCAGCTGGCAGGTGGGAGTGCTGAGGGCTGTGTGACATTGCTTTTCAACATTGTGCTATGTCAAGGGAAGTGAATGCTAAGACATGATCTGACACTACAGCTGCATGCAGTGCATGTCCGCTTGGTGACACCTGCAAGTGACAGCTGGCTCCGCTGGCAAAAGACAGCACCGCGTGATACCGCGTGACACCGCCTGATAGCATACTCACGTCCCAAAACACATCATGTGTGTGTTTTGTCAGCTTGTGCCTGAGTATGACTGCCTACGTTGCACGCATGACCTTGCAGGTAGTGGCATGCAGCAGCAGCAGGCGGGCCTTGGTGCTGCGCGCAGGCTGGCTGTGGCTGACCACGGGCAGCAGGCGTGGCTGATGGGGGAGGCGCTGGTGCATGGCCCTGACGTGATGCTGGTGGCCGACATCGCCACGCCCGAGGTGCGCGTGCGTGGAGCAAGGGGTGCAATGGCGCTTGAAGTGTTCAATGATGATCTGCAAGGATGCTTTCTGCTGCTGATGCTAGCTGCAGCATCATGGATGCGTTTCCAGCGCTAGCTGCAGGATGCTTGCCTCACGTTTGATATCACAGTTTTTGTCGTCCATAATGGTCAGCTGGTTGCCCTGTTCGTTGGTGCTGGCGTGCCTGCAGGAGGTGGCTGCAGCCCGCAACATTGCTGAGCAGGGCGTGCTGCTTGTGGCTGGCGCCAGCAGCAGCAGCTTGGCACAGCTGCTGCAGAAGCCGGCGCTGCACTGCCTGGCTGGAGTGGCAGCAGCAGACGAGCAGGTGAGAGTGTGACATGCTGCAGCTCTATCACTGACTGGCTTCTTCATATGATTGCAGCGGTACAGACGATGCATGCATGCATAAGATGTGCACTTGGGTGACGTAGCGGTCAAATGACTTACAATCCAAGAGGGAGTATGTCGTTGCTTCACCGCTTGCAAGCAGCTCTACCATCACCACCAGGGATTCCAAGCAATCCTGCGCAGGGCCTGGCTGCTTCATTTTCTCACCAAATACATTGTTCTGCTGCGCAGGGGTGCTTGGTGCGTGCTGCTGCCAGCCCCTTCAGTGCTGCAGTGGAGCTGCTGGACAAGCACAGGTGGGGGGAGGGGGTGCTGCAGCAGCGCGTTAGGTGTTGCTGCAGGGACTGCTGGTGCGCATGAGAGCACACTGGAATGCTGTGCACATTGCTGCTGCTGCAAGCCTCCGACTACTATCTGACTTCAACCCACGCAACTGTGCTGTGACACAACCACAGCACTCAGCTCTTGCTTCATGCTAGTGCTTGTTTCTTATTGCTGTACAGATGGCGGCTGCACCTGGATGCTGCCAGCAGCATTGATGCCCTGCTGGCCTCTGCAGCTGCCGCAGCAAACAGCGGACTGCATACGCAGCAGCAGCCTGCAGCATCCAGTGACGCTGTTGATGCGCAGCTGCGCATACGTGACCCAGCAACGGGGCGCTTTGTGGTGCAGTTTGAGTCACCCCGAGCCGCTGCCCTGGCGCTGGAAGCAGCAGCAGAGACGGCAGCAGCAGCTAGCGCTTCAGGACCTGTTGATGCCCTGGTGGCGGCAGCTGCTAGGACAGACCAGCAGCAGCAGCAGGGCGGCAGTGGCGCTGCGTTTGCTGGCGGCTGGCTGGTTGACCTAATGCATGCTGCTGTGCACCGCGCCATTGTCTCGCTGTCGTGATGTGGCAGCTGCACAAACTGTGACCAAATGAACATTAGCATGAGTTTGTGACGGCAGTGCTGGCCTGACCAACACAGGTTGTGCTGGTGGCTGCTGTGTAACACTGTCGAGGGTTACTACTTGATGCGGTGTTGTGGCCGCTCAGATCGGGAATCAGCTGAGAATTACTCAGCACAATAGTGTGCTGCCAGATCACGCCGGCCTAGCTTGTGCTTGCTTATTCATTAAGTTACATTGCCTTGCCTGCTTCAAATAACCCACAATTGGAGACTGTTGAACAGTCAAGAGCCAATCCAAAACTAACATGGGGGAGGAACACAGTGAGAATGCCGCATTTTGTAACAGTGTTACACTGGCAGTCGGTACCTCAGCCTGGCACTGCCGGCACCTCAGGTACAAGCACCAGCTTTATGCAGCTGCTTTGTGTTACTCATGACAGCGAGACAATGGCGCGGTGCACAGCAGCATGCATCAGGTCTACCAGCCAGCCCCCAGCAAATGCAGCGCCCATTCTGCCCTGCTGCTGCTGTTGCTGCTGCTGCTGCTGCTGCTGCTGCTGCTGTTCACCCCTAACAGCTGCCGCCACCAGCATGTCAACAGAGCTGGAAGCGCTAGCTGCTGCTGCCGTCTCTGCTGCTGCATCCAGCGCCAGGGCAGCGGCTCGGGGTGACTCAAACTGCACCACAAAGCGGCCCGTTGCTGGGTCACGTATGCGCAGCTGCGCATCAACGCCCTGACCTGGTGCAGCAGGCTGCTGCTGCTGCTGCGTATGCAGTCCGGTCTTTGCTGCAGAGGCCAGCATTGCATCGATGCTGCTGCCAGCATCCAGGTGCAGCCGCCACCTGCAGGGACCAGCAATGCAAAAGGTCTGGGTTCTCAGCATGTTGATAACAGGTGTTGCATCTGCTCGAGCGCACAACTGGCACGGGTCAAGCCAGTGAGAGGTGGCCAGCAAGTGGAGCACCAGGCATGTGCACAGCACGCAGGTTCAGTTCGGTGCATCACGGCAGCCCTGCTGTAGTACGCCGCAGCCCCTCCCCCCACCTGTGCTTGTCCAGCAGCTCCACTGCAGCACTGAAAGGGCTGGCAGCAGCACGCACCAGGCGCCCCTGCGCAGCACCACCATTCGTCCTTGGTGAAGCAGTCAATGCCTGCAGAGGCTTGCTGGCAATAACATAAAGCTGCTGGGGGTGAACCTGCTCTATAGCTGCGGAGCAACACTTATTTCAATTGCTCTCTGCGCTTGTGGGGGAGACAAACATGATGCATTGTGCGTTACTGCTGCATTTAATATAAAAGCCGCTCAGCCACATGAGCTGCAGCACGTTACGCTCTCACCTGCTCGTCTGCTGCTGCTACCCCAGCCAGGCAGTGCAGCACACCCTGAGGCCTTGCGCAAGCACTGAAAACATAGAGCAGCAGAGCAGTGTGAGCATTGTCGGGGAAGCTGCAGCAACCTGACTTACGCTGCGCCGCCACGCTTGTCTGATGTCACATCTGTGTGCTTGTAGCCGAGCATGCGCGATAGCTTCGGCAGATGCAGACGCCTGCAGTCTTCCCCGCTTGCAGCGCCCAGCCCTGCTAAGCCTGCCAGCAGTTGCGTGTTGAGAGTGCCCTTGACATTTACGCCAAAGTCCCTGTGCAGGACGGCTGCATCCTGCAGAGCAGCGCACCACACGCAATGCAGAAAGCAGCTGGGCTTTGCAGAGAGCAGGGACAGTACTGCAGCAAACAGCGCAAGCTGACACGACTGTCTGCTAGCTGCATGTGTGAGCTTCATGCGCGTGGAACTGCAAGAGATTGCAGCACACATATCCATCATGTGTGCCAAATCAGGCACGGAGACGAGCCAATGTGGCGCACCAGTCGTCCGTCGTGCACCACCTTCACAATCCCTGCATCCTCCAGCAGCGGCTGCAGCTTGGCCACCACCCGCTGCGCTGCTGCATGCTGCTGTGGCACCTGAATCAGGTAGATCGCAGCCGGCCAAGCCCCTGCTGCTGCCTCTGCAGCTGGCACCATCAGCTGCAGCAGCGCCAGCTGCCAGCTGCTGCCCTGTATGTGCTGCTGGCGGCAGTTGTGCACAGCAGGCAGCTGCCAGCTGCTGCTTCCACTGCCGCAATCCTCATCTTCGCTGGTACCTGCGCCGCTGCTGCTGCTGCTGCTGCTGCTGCTGCTGCTGTCGCCATGCTCTACAAAGAACTCGACATCCAGAGCAGCGAGCCCAGTGGCAGTCATGTGCAGCAGCACATCATCAAGCTGCTGCATGTGTTGCACGCTGTCTTGCTGATCGCTGACAATGGTGACCTGCGCTGCTGCACAGTCAGCAGCTGATATGGACAGCAGCCGCAGCTGCTCTGGCAGCACTAGGTTGGGCAGTGTGCGATGGTAGGCATTGCTGCCCTGCTGCTGCTGCTGCTGCTGCTGCTGCTGCTGCTGCTGCTGTTCCAGTTCAAGCTCTTTAACATTGCTGCCATTGCTCTGTGCAGCTGGCGCCTGACCCATGGCCGCAGCAATGCCGTTGCTGCTGCTGCTGCTGCTCCTTCTGCTCCTGCTCCTGCTCCTGCTCCTGCTGCTGTTGCTGCTGCTGCTGCTGATCTCCTGCATGCTACCGCCGCTCATCTGCTGCCTACTACTGCTGCTGCTGCTGCTGCGTCCTGGGGCGCCAGCACTGAGCACAAAACTGTTGTATGTCTAGGCTCAGGTATGGAGGCTTTGCACTGAAGTAGGAGCAGCCTGATACAGCTCTTGACAACCTAGGGGTGGATGCATTAGGCAGCTGAGCTGCAATTGCATTAGAAGCAATGACAGCTGCGCAGGCAGATGGGAGGCCACACAATGCAATGACAGAGTTTTGGACTCACACATTCGTGAACCGTATGGCATGCAATGTAGGCACAACCTGTGATGCCAAGGACATCAGGACATGCTGTTGGTTGCTGGGTATCATGAAAGCATGCAGGGCGATACAATGCAACTGCAGCACAACTGCCTAGTCAACGTGTTATGAGTGTGCAGTACACAAATAGGTCAGGATTGCATGCTTGCTTCAGGCTCAACTATAGCAAGCCTTCATTGCTGCGGCCTCACTTGCGTCACTGTAGTTGATGACGTATCGTTCAGGCTCCAACTTGGCAGGCACATCTTTGTCAGGCAGGCCAGACAGCTGGTAGCCATGTGCTTGCAGCACTGTATGCACTGCCACGGCACGCAGCGCCACGTTGCACTGCTGGCTGGATTTGTGCCAAGTGCGTTCCATTGCATGCTGCAGTAACTCCCGCAGTGGCAGCTGTTGCTGGCTGTTTGTGCCTTGCACTTGGCCACTCATGCTGCTGTCGCCGCCACTGCCGCTACTGCTGCTGCTGCTGCTGCTGCTACTGCTGCTGCTGCTGCTGCTACTGCTGCTGCTGCTGCCGCCGCTGCTGCTGCTGCTGCTGGTTATCTGCTGGATCACGTGATCCATGGCAAGGCCCAGGTGTGGTTTGGATCCAGAGCGCCAGGTGCAGAAGAACTCGTCATTTGGCAAGCTTGACAACAGCTCCCCAGGTGCATCCTCTCCAGTAGCGTTCCTGAAGGATGTTTGAGCTGTGGCTGCATGCAGACGGCATGTGCAATGCGGCTTGAAAGGAGCAGTGGGTTGAATGCAGCAATGAACTACTCGCAGCAGGCATGTGGAATGTGGTTACAGATGCGGCAGTTGCAGAACAGAACAGAACTACAGTAGGCACCGTTTCTCCATTGTGATATAAAGCGCAGGTGCAGCCGAACACCTGCCAGACGTTGCACTGCACAACATGGGATGTGGCCAATTGAAGCTGATGCCAGTCTACGGATGCCAGTCAGGGGCTTACTTGTAGCAAAGCTGCCTAGCATCTTATAATCGGCTGCTGCCACCTTGGTGAGTGGCGTGTCCTGCCATAGCTCATCCAGTGCATAGCCATGCGCATGCAGCACCTGCGGTGCAGGACCTGCGTCAGCACTGACCGCCAACAGCAATGAATGTAACTTGGCAAGCACTGCTGGCAGCCTGTACACACCCCATTGTCATTGCCACCATACCATGTGCAGTGCCAGCGCACGTTGCAAGGCATCATTGCGGGTGTCGGACAAGTCCCAAGTTCTGTTGACGATGAACTGCAGCAGCTGCTTCTTTGTTGGCAAATCCTCTTGCTGCTGCTGCTGCTGCTGCTGTTGCTGCTGCTGCTTGGCACTGCCAGCCACTGCTGCAGCACCGCGCCTAAAATCTCCTCGTGTAAGTGCCTCTGACAAGCATCTAAGCAGAAGCTGGCATTGGTGTGGCGAGTGGTGTGGCTGCAACAACATCTTGCCGCGTATCCTGCTACCATATGAACAGCTCCAGAATGGCTTGCATCAGCTGCGTTTGTTCGTTCATGTCGTTGGCGCTATGAATAGTCGGTTGCCGGCAAGTCTGTCATGTCAGCACGAACAAGGCTTGTGATTGCCATCCAGATCAAAACGGGTTCTGCGTAGGTTGACCTCAACGTTGATTTTTCTCCAAGCACAGCGCTTTGACCTCGTATTCAACATTGAGCGTGTATTATGTAGACGTCCATACACCCTTCAGCTGCCAGCACATACCGCCTGTTGCCGGCAATGCAAGGTAATCTCGTGTTACTGGCGACAACACAACCAGCAGCATTCAACAACCCATCAAGTGACGACGCATTTATGAGTCACGTGCAGCACAATATAAAGGGTTATAACATGCATGACAAACAAGAAAGTTGCAGGGATTCTCGCTATGCACTTGTGCTGGTAACACACAAAGCACGCAGCCGCGCAACTGTCGCTTCACCGCCGCCATCACCAGCGGTGCTGCTTGTGCAATCAAACCATGAAAGCAGCAATGCCGCTGCCTCGTCTGCCCTAGAGCAATGCTGCACATGCCATCTCAAGCAAGTTCGCAGCGCGCGCTTGGTGTACTTCACCGCCCATACCACCAACACTGTGAACAATACTTCACTTGTGAGGTTCAAGTGTGAAGTTTACAAAGCAAACAGCAGTGCTGCAGCACTGAGTGCACTGCTCACTATCTGCACGTCACACAACAGCAGCACCAGATCATGTTCAGCCAACAACAGGCTATGTTGACGACATATCGGCTCCACCAACACCCTCACGACACCTCGGGCTTGTGCAGTGCAAACTGGCAGCTCACCACCTGCACTCTGTCACAGACTGGACGGTCCAGCCTGCCGCCAGCCTCGCCCAGCACCACCAGCTCATACTCGCCCTTCATGCACGCTGGCCCAACATGCACCCACAACACAATACGATAAACTGATCCATGCAGGAAGAGTCCACTGCACACACACCCACTGGCGCCTTCTTCACTAGATGTGTTGATTTTTGCGAGATAGTCTTTGGTGACGCAGTGGTAGCGCGTGGCTCTGCTCACGACATCTCTGGCTTGCGCAGCGCAAACTTGCCGATCACCACCTCAACCTTGTCCAGCCAGTTCCCTGCTTCCCCCAGGACCACCATCTCCTTCGCCGTTCATGCATGCTGGCTCAACATGCACCCACAACACAACACAATACAAACGGGTCCACGCAGATAGAGTCCACTGTACACCCCACCCACTGGCGCCTTCACCAACAAATGTGTTTGTAGCAACAGAGTGGCGGGTAACGCAGCGCTAGCCCGTGGCTGTGCTCACGACATCTCTGGCTTGCGCAGCGCAAACTTGCCGATCACCACCTCCACTTTGTCCAGCCAGTCGCCTGCCTCTCCAAGCACCACCATCTCATATTCCCCTTCTATGGTGCCCACAGTGGTGAACAGCGGGCAGCAAAGACAAACTGGTGCAGGCACAACACGACAACTGAACACGACTTTCAGCAGCAATGCTGCTAATACCTTCAAAGCCGCTGAAGCAGCACTTCCGCGGCATACTGTTTATGACATCTCTGGCTTGCGCAGCGCAAACTTGCCGATCACCACCTCAACCTTGTCCAGCCAGTCCCCTGCTTCTCCAAGCACCACCATCTCATACTCCCCTTCCATGGTGCCCACAGTGGTGAACTGCGGGCACGCAGACTGGTACTCGAAGCTCTCGCCGGGTTTTAGGACAGGCTGCTCGCCCACCACACCAGGGCCCCTGCGGTAAGACAAGGCAGCAACAGACACACAAGCAGTTAGGTGGCCTGCAGCGGAGGGAGAGCAAGCTGGTACTCAAACGATCCGATGGGATCAGGTTACGGTTACATGCACAGAAGGCAGCATCTTCCTTTTTACGGTCCAATGTTTCTGCACCCCAGTCAAACCCAACATTTCATCATTTATATTTGGTTTGACCAAGCTGACAGTCATTGAAACATAGAGCGGGCTACCACTGCTCTGTGGAAAGCAGGGTCAAAACCAAACCAAAAAATGCCGAATCCATGGAGCAGCACCTGACGTAATCGACCTTGCCCGTGCCGTCTGTGATGACCCAGTGCCTGCTGTTGAGCATGACCGGGCGTCAGGTGCAGTTACATGCACAGAAGACAGCAGCTTCCTATATAGAGTACAAGGTCTCTTCTGCATGCCAGCCACACACCCCGTTTACGCCCCTTCCTCTCTGGTTTGACTCAAAACACACACGGGCCTTGCACTGCTCTGCAAAAGCTGGTGTCAAATCCAAACCAAACGGTGCATAGTCCAGGGAGCCGCACCTGACGTGGTCGACCTTGCCCGTGCCGTCTGTGATGACCCAGTGCCTGCTGTTGAGCATGACTGTCTTCTCGCCTTCATTTGTGACTGTCACGCTGTAGCAGAAGAAGAACTGGCCCAGCTCGGGCCGCGACTGCGCAGGCACGTAGTAGCTGCAAGCGCACAGAATTGCAGTAACATGCAATGTTGATGTTTGCGCGGCAGCAGAGAAAGCAGGCACGTAGTAACTGCAAAACTTGTAGGAGTTGTATGTCCAAGTTGGCGCAACAGCAAGAGAGAGAAGACAAAAGAAAGTAGTTAGTCAGCATGCGCACGCATAGAGCAACTGCGCAGGCGCGTAGTAGCTGCAAACATGTAGCAGGAGTTGTATGTCCATGTTGGCGCAACAAGTGGTATGCCCATGTTAGCGCAACAGCAAGAGAAAGAAGGCAGGAGATAGTACTCGTGAACATGCGCACGCATGCAGCAGCGATTGGGTGTGCAGCTGCACGTATGCAGTCTCAAAGCTTGCCTCACTGCAGCCATTGCTCTCTTGCGTTGAATGCCGCACTCTCGCAACACAGTATGCAGGCCATGCCCGGCCACCATGCTAGGCAGCCAAGCACTGGAACTTCCAGTTTCACGGCGACCCCACAGCCATAAGCATGTTCCCGTTGATAGCGTCAGCACCATGCGCACCTGCGCACGCGTACTCGCACACCCTGTGTGACTGTGTCGCTGGTGGTGCTGACACCTGTCATGTCTGGCGGCTGCGGCTTGTTGAGGTCTTCCATCTCCTTTATTTGGTCCCGCAGCCGGGCAGCATCCTGCAGTGTTACAACAGCGCACCCCAGGATGTTTCTTTACTGTTATGTCATGCCTCACTCCATGACCCATTGCTCTGTTGTGCTGGCAGCTTGCAGCATGCGCCGATGGCATACACAGGTGGCAGCATACACTGCAGGCACATCTCCGCATCTGAATACACGCTGCATATGCTGGCTAGGCCAAGCTGGTAGCCTGATACAACAGGATGCCAGAATGCTCGAGTGCACTGGGTTAAGCCGTTGCACATGACTCAACTTTGTCTGGCGGTTGCCTGCAAAGCAGTCTCCAGATAAGCCAGCTGTAGCTACTGCTTGACATGTGCAGCTGCTGCATGATGCGGCTTCACCTGTGTGGTGGCACACTGCAAAGCGTGCATTCGCCCAGCACTGCGGCTGCGCTGCTGGTAGCAGGCATGCAACGAAGCGCACGCCTCACCTGGTATCGCTCCTCCTCCACTGCTGCATCCAGCGAGATGCGCAACCCAAACAGTGGATCTTTCAGTTCAACCTTCAGCAGCTCTTCCTTGATTTTATTGGCTGCTACGTAGTCTTCGTCTGCAACTGCCTTCTTCAGCTGCTGCTGCAACTCCTGCTTCAATGCAGCTTGCTCTTGCTGACTGCTCCTGAGTGGCTGCACATGCCTTAGTCTTGCAGGCTGGAACCTGCTTCTGCTGCTGCTGCTGCTGCTGCTGCTACTGCTGCTGCTGCTGCTCCTGTGGCATAGGCACCTCCGCCCGCTGCTGCTACCTAGCCCCCGACCTCTAACCAGTCCCGCTAACATGGTGTTTGCTGCAACGTCGAATAGCTTCTTGATGTGGCACAGAAACTGTGTGTCGCCGTCACGGCAACTGCCCAGCAGTTTGTCCAAACGCAGACGATCGATGCAACCTTATACTGGTAGCTTGACAGTCTGGAAACCGAAACGCTTGCATGATTGCAAGGCACGCTCTGCGTGTCAGTCACTCTTGTCACACACGTTCGTTCAAAACGGTCGCTTCCGCTCCTGACAGCCTATCGTGTTCGAGTCTGCATATGTCTTTTTGTGTACATGAAGTTCTGATGCATGGTGCTGAAATGAGCAGCTCACGCACACAACACCATGGCAGCAGTTCTGCTTTGCACGCGGTGCTTTCTGACTCAAGCAGCTGGATCCGTTCGATGCCAAAGACAAAACAGTAATGTAATGCAGCTACTGGTGATGGACGAGACAACTGGGTGATACCAGCTCTGTTACTGTTGTTGCTCCGTCAGAGGCCTGACTGCAGTTCAACTGAGTAAAGGGGAGACAGGAGGACAAGCCATGGACGCCTTGCAATCCTGGCAGGTACTGCAGTTGAAGTATCAGCTGACAATGAAATGCATGATGTTAGTGCTGGCTCAGCAGCCAGCAGGCGACACGAGGAACTGACCCCATATTCTGCTGCGCTCAACAACAGGCGCTGCTCAATACGCTTGGCGCCCAGGAGCAGCCACAGCAACGCGCAAGGAGCAACTCCACTGCCAAGGCTCCAGGTACGCCTTTCAACCGCTCCTGCAAGCAGAACTTTCCCAACATCACGCCTGCAAGCAGCCATTGCACCACTTCTTTCAACTGACAAAAGAGAACGCGCTGACAATGCAGATGGCACTCCAACCGCAACAGCAGCTGCCGCAAAAGCTGCAGCAGCAAGGCACACTCATGGTGGCCATACCCCGGGTTCTAGCGCCCCGGAGGTTTACTACACGCCCGCGCCGAGCAGCCCTGCAGGACAGCAAGCAGCAGCCACCCCAGTGGATGCATGGTACAGCATCATTTCCACACTGACAGGTGGCCCTGCCGGTGAGTCACAACTCGCAGCACCAAGAGGTTTGCTGTACACAATTCCAAGACAAGTGGTTTCAAGTTCCGGCTCATGCATGTTCACCTGTGCAGTTGGAGCAGTTGCAGCATCTGAAAGCTGCAAACAGGTCTCTGTTGCTCCGCACACTGTCAATTGACCCAGTAACCACTTCAACACCCGTCAGCTTTACACATAGTTTGTTTCCTGCAAGTGCAGAGGGAGGGCGCAAAAGCCCCATGGCACGTGGCAGGGCTTTGCTTCCCGCAGCCAGCAGCCCCAGTAACAGCAACAGCACTGCCTCTCCAGCTGCGCAGTCAAACAGCAGCAGCAGCCCTGGCATGGTGCGCCAGCTGTTTCACAGCTCGCCAGGCAGCAGCAGGCAGCCAGGTGATCCGGCTGGAAGCTGCTTGTGGATGCTACCCATGGATATCACCTTCTCCTGCTCAGCAACCCGTCAATATGCGCTCCATGTAGCAGCTGAGCCCCTCCTGTTCCCCCACAACTGCCCACAATGACCCAGCTTCATTCACCGCAGCTGTGCATAGCCTGCTTGTTGCAGTTGCATTTGTATAACACATTGTTGAGGAACACCTGCAATCGTGTACTGCGGCTGTCACGTCATGCAGGCCATGGCGCTAGCAAATTGTCAGGCCCAGCAGCAGCGCAGCAACCGCCAGCACACAGCAGCTCCCCGCAGCAGTGCCCGCAGCCCTTTGCGGCACCAACACCCGCTCAAGCCAAGCTAGCAGCGAAGCTGGGCGACATACGCGCATCAGCAGAACAGCTGAAAGGCGCGCTGGGCGTTGCAGGAAACAGCAGCAGCAGGAGCGGCGGCAAGAAGTCAGCTCCTGCAGGGCAGAAGCTGCAGGCAGCAGGCCTAGGGCCCCTTGCTAGCAGCAGTAAGCAGCGGCGGGGCACACCGCTGTCTCGTAAGCTGTTTTCATCTCCAGGCAGGGGTCTAATTGCATCATCTGGGGGAAGCCCTGGTGCAGCAGCAGCAGCAGCAGCAGCATCTCCGCCAGGCAGCCCTGGCAGGCTCACAATGACTAGCCCAATTGTGATGCCACCTCGAGCTGCGCTGCAGCACAGCAGCAGCCTGGGCCTCACTGCCAGCCAGCCACAGGAGATGCAGCAGCAGCAGCAGCTAGCAGGTGTGCTCAGCAAGGTGGATGAGCTCCTGCAAGCTGTCAGGCAGCAGCAACAGCAGCCGGCAACAGGTACTCCTCAGCTGCCTGCAGGACAGCAAGGTGTCATTGGCTCCAGCACTGCAGTACCTGCAGCAGACATCACAATGCAGCTCGCGCAGATCCTGCTGCAGGTGTCAGCAGCGGCATCTCCCCTGCAGCAGCAGGGGCAGGCCGCCGGGATAGCTGATGGGTCGACTCCAGCTGCCTCACCACAGGCAGCTCAGCTGCTGCAGCAACAGCAGCTGATGCTGCAGCTGATGCTTCACCAGCAGCAACAGCTCCTGCAGCAGCAGCGCAGCGCTCCTGCAGCAGCACAGCACGCAGTGCAGCATGGTGCGGCGCAGCTGCAGCAGGTTGAGCAGCTGCAGCAGCAACTGGCGCTGCCTGACAGCGCCATGCTCGCCGCAGCTGCTGTGCAAGCGCGGCCGGAAGAGGCTGCAGCTGCAGCAGAACAACAGATGCAGCCATCAGCCTCTCCTGCAAGTCCGCAGGAGCGTGCTGTGTCAGACGTGTCTCAAGCATTGGCAGCTGGAGATGCTGCTGAGCACCACAAGCAGCAGCAGCAGCAGGATGGCACTCATCGCAGCAGCAGTCCTAGTGGTGCAGCGCGCAAAGGGAGCAGCACACAGAGCAGGTCTAGCAGCCCAACGCGCTCGCTCAGCAGCAAGAGCGCTGGCAGGGGTGCCGCCTCACCTAAGGCACCTCTAGGTGAGCAGCAGGCAGCAGCGTCCGGCAGCAAGGCGGCCGCTGGCAGCACTGCTGCTGTGTCAGGTCCAGCTGCATCAGCTGCAGCACCAGGAGGGCATGCAGGCAGCAGAATTAGCAGCAGCAGCGGTAACACCGCACGGCAGCCATCTCTGCCAAGCCATACCAGCCTCAACAGCCCAACTCGAGTCAGCCCCAGCAGGAGTGGCTCATATGCAGAGCGCCTGCAGCTGAAGCAGGCTGCCGCAGCAGCAGGCGATGCAGGCAGCAGCGCAGCAGTCCCGAAGCTGCGCCGGCAGTGGTCAAAGCCTGTCGCTAACAATGCCAGCAGCAGCCAGCACACCGCTGAGCCTGGCGAAGCTTCAGCAGCAGTAAATGCTTGGCTGGCTGCCACATCAGTTGCAGCTAGGGCTGGAGCTGGTGGGATTGGTGCTGCTGCTGGCGCAGAGCAGCCGAAGCAGCATGCGCAACAGCCAGGCAGCAGCACAGGCAGCAGGCGGGCCAGCAACCAAACCAGCATGCCTAGCAGCCGCAGGCATAGCATGGGCTTATCAAACACAGACACCATGCAAAGCAGCAGCCACAGCGCTGCAGCCACTTCGGCAGCAGCACCAGCAGCAGCAAAGTCAGGCACCATGGCAGCATCTGCTGCAGCTGCTGTGCGTGCAAGCACATCTGCTGCGCATCACGCAGCAGTCACTGCCAGCAGCAGTAGCCACAGCACTAGCGCTAATGGCAACGCCACCAGCACGCAAGACAGCAGCCAGGGCACTGGTCTGCAGCACAGGCAGCTGCAGCAGTGGGCGAGCATGAGTGCAGTGCCGCGCAGCAGGATCCCTGCACCCCCAGGGGCTAGTCACGATGGTACCGGCAGCACTGCCAGCACTGCTGCAGACGCAGCTGCAGGTGCAGCTTCAGGTGCTACTGTGCTCAGGCGCAGCGCGACTGTTGGCGCTGTGAGGAGTAGTAATGCAGCCGAGGCTGGCAGGGTAGCAGCCAGCGCAACAGCAGCCGTGTCATTAAATGTCGCTGCTGACGCTGGCAGCACGCAGCAGCAGCAGCAGCAGCGCAGGGTCAGCAGCAGCAGGGCCAGCAGCAGCGGAGGCTTGGGCCTCCCAGAGGTGCTGAAGTTTTCAGGTGGCAGCAGCAGCAGCAGCAAGCCTGCAGCAGTTGAACCAGGCAGCAGCCAAGGTCCAGGTATTGAAACAGAAGACCCACAAGCTGGCTGCGGGCTGCCAGAGGCAACTGCAACCCTGCCTGCTAGTCTGTTTGTTGAGCAGACTGCAGGTGTAACAGCAGCTAGCAACATCTTACAGGCTGCCAGCGGCAGCGATCCAGCAGCTGCAGATGCTGACGGCACAGGCAGCACAGCTGAAGCTGCTGCCGGCGCCCAGCAGCAGCTGTCAGCAGAGCAGCTTGCCTCACCCTCATCACCACAGCAGCAGCAGCAGCAGCTGGATGCATTCTTGCGCGCACCAGATTCAGCCAGCAGCTCTTTCGAGGGTGATGATGGTGACACTGCTGTGCCTGCTGGCCTGACCACGCCAGCGCCTGCGCTGCCGCGCGTGCACACGCCAGGCAAAGCTGCGTCAGCAGTTGCTGCTGACCTGGCGACGCCTATGATTGCAAACAGCGCTGCTGCTGTGCTGCAGATGAGTGAAGCTTGGAGGGAGGAAACAGGCAACGCACAGGCCAGGTGGGTGCAATGTGTTCTTTCAACAGAGCACCAGCATGAGAGAAGGACACATGGCAGCTGCCGGCGCATGCAAGAGGTGCACACACACCAACCATCACTACCAGCATCATATCACGCAAGCTGGCATGCTCTATTGTCCTGCACTTCACTCCGTGTCTGCCTGGTCCCTGCTGCTGCTGCTGCTGCGCTGCTGCTGCAGGTGGTGCCAGCTGCTTGACGAGTGGAATGCAGATGACCTGCTGCCAGCCCAGGCTGAGCCCTCCACTGACCTGCTGCTGCTGCTGCTGCTGCTGCTGCTGCTGTGTACCTGTGCTGCTGCAGGTGGCGCGAGCTGCTTGACGAGTGGAGTGCAGATGACCTGCTGCCAGGCCAGGCTGATGCTGCTGCTGCTGCTGCTGCTACTTCTGCTGCTGCTGCTGCAGGTGGCGCGAGCTGCTTGACGAGTGGAGTGCAGATGACCTGCTGCCAGGCCAGGCTGAGCCCTCCACTGACCTGCTGCTGCTGCTGCTGCTGCTGCTGCTGCTGCTGTGTACCTGCGCTGCTGCAGGTGGCGCGAGCTGCTTGACGAGTGGAGTGCAGATGACCTGCTGCCAGGCCAGGCTGAGCCCTCCACTGACCTGCTGCTGCTGCTGCTGCTGCTGCTGCTGCTGCTGCTACTTCTGCTGCTGCTGCAGGTGGCGCGAGCTGCTTGACGAGTGGAATGCAGATGACCTGCTGCCAGGCCAGGTTGAGCCCTCCACTGACCTGCTGCTGCTGCTGCTGCTGCTGCTGCTACTTCTGCTGCTGCTGCA
>RWJK01001626.1:0-38067 GCA_004335835.1 Scenedesmus sp. ARA3 | reverse complement strand
TTGACGAGTGGAGTGCAGATGACCTGCTGCCAGGCCAGGCTGAGCCCTCCACTGACCTGCTGCGGCAGAGCACCTCAGGCTGCCTGCTGCGCTTCAGTGGTGCAGGCGCAGACAGCACAGCTGCGCTGGACGCTGCAGAGCCAAGCACAGCAGCAGCAGCAGATGTTGCAAGAATCACGGCACCATTACAGACAGCAGCAACAGCAGCTGCTCACCAGACGGTAGTGGTGCATGCAATGAATGCGCTGGACGCTCGTGTAAACAGTGATGCCGGTGCACCTGCTGATCCTGCTGCTGTTGGCGGCGTCCTTTCAAGTGCTGGAGATGCAGCAGCTGCAGCTCAAACGCCAGCAGCAGGGCAGGAGGGCTCAGCTGAAGCTGCGCTTGGCATGCAGCTGGCAGAGCAGCTCTGGGTGATCGGGCAACTGCTGGAGCAGCAGTGCCAGGATGAGGAGCAGCAGCAGCAGCAGCAGCAGGAGGCTGCTTCCCCGCAGCAGTTGGCAGTGCTGCAGCAGGCTGCGGACGCCTTGTTCTCTCCAGGTGCTCCAGGTGGTTCAGATGTGCTAATTGCTGAAATGCACTATGCGTAGATCTCACCCTGAGGGCTGGTGGCATACCTGTGTGGTGATGGTGGGCGACCATGTCTGACGCACAGTTCTGATGTGCATCGAGCTATGCATGTTGCGTTAATACTGCGCCAGCGGTGTCCCTTGCGTTGCAAAAGCGCTCTGCATGTGACCTGACAGTTTGTGCACATGCTTGCGTTGTCCTGCCATTGCTGCAGCGTCCGCTGTGGAGTCTGAGGCTTCTGAGCTGTCCCTGGCATGCCTGGCAATGAAGGCAGCAGGGCAGCAGCTGGCAGCACAGCAGCAGGCAAGCGCAACTGCAGCTGCTGCTGCTGCTGCTGCTGCGCCAGCTTCGCTAGCAACTGCCCGCCAGCTGTTCTTGGCAGAGACAGAGGAAAGCAGTGAGCACAGCAGCCCACGGCAGCAGCAGCAGCAGGACCTATCTTACCTGCAGCAGCAGCAGCAAGACCAGCGTCAGCAGATGCCGCTGCATGCTGCTGCCGCAGCTGAAGTGCACAAAAGTGCTGCTGCTGCGACTGCTGCTGTTGCAAATCCTGGCGTACCTGAACCTGCAGCTGTGGGGTCACTCACTGTCCCAGCAGCTGCTGGCATGCTTACCAGTGCGCTTCTGGCAGGGGAAGCCACTGCACAGGCGCTGACATGTGCTGCACTTGCGCCCTCTGGAGCAGCAGACCAATCTGCAGCAGCAGCAGCAGTGGATACAGAGGACAGCTTCTGCCAGCTGCTGCAGGGCCTGCAGGAGGTGCATGACCGCCTGGCAGCGCTAAGGTCAGCCAAACCAGCAGTTGCAGTTGCTGCTTCAGGAGCGATTGGCACAGCAGCAGCTGCTGCAGGCATTGCAATGCCAGGTGCAAAGGGCCCCAAAGCATTAGAAGGAGTAGCGGCAGCAGCAGCAGGAGCTGCAGGAGAGGCAGATCAAGGCAGCCGTGCTGCAGCTGATGCAGCTGATGCTGCTGGACCTGGAGCTGCCAGCATCACATCACGCAGCGGCAGCAGCAGCAGCAATGCAGCAAGTCTGAGTGTCATGGCAGGCAGCAGCAGACGAGCAAGCCGAGATAGCAGGACACCCGGCACTGCTGGTGCTGCAGGAACGGCTGCAGCAGGAGGTGTGGGCAGCAGCACCGTAGCCATTTCATTGCCGTTGATGCCGCTACCGTCACCTCAGTCAGCAGCAGCAGCAGCTGCTGCAGTGCTAGACCCTGCTGCCGCTGCTGCTGCAGCCAAGCAGTCCTCTGCAGATAAGAGGTTTGCAGAGCTCCGGCGCAGGCTGCAGGAAAGCAGGGCAGCACTGGCAGCTATCCGCACTCCTCCTCCAGCTGCTGCTGCAGGTCCTGCAAGCCTCGGCACTGTCCTTGCAGCTGCTGGCAGCTCAGCATTCACACCCCAGGTGGGCCTTTTAAAGCCAGCAGCAGATGCTGCATCTGCAAGCTGGATGACACCACCTCCGGCAGCAGCAGCAGCAGCAGGCAGCTGGACTGCTCCTGCAGCAGCAGAGCCAGCAGCAGCAGCAGCAGCAGCAGCAGCAGGGCATGCAGCAACAGAGGCTGCACCTCTGTCGCTGCCAGCGTCAGCATGGCTGCAGGCCACACCCCTGCAGCAGCTGCTGCGCAGGACACGCAGCAGGCGTGCGGAGGCAGCTGCTGCAGCAGCAGCCAGTACAGCAGCGGTCTCAGCAGCTGCCAGCAGCAGCATGAGCCATGCAATGCACTCCAGTGCGGGACAAGTACAGCAGCAGCAGCAGCAGCGGGTGGGATCAAGCATTCAGGCTTTGGTTGACAGGTGGAGGGCCGAAGCTGCCAACAAGAGCTGGCCAGCGACATACGGCTACACTGCGGGCGGTTCCCAGGAGCAGCAGCAGCAGCAGCAGCTCACGCCGGCAGCAGCAGCAGTGCCAGACAGCTGGGGTCTTCCAGCAGGCTTCAGCAGCAACGGCATCCACCTTGCTGCTTTGAAGACACCAGCTGCCACACTGGCAGCCGCCCGCACTCCAGCAGCAGCAGCAGCAGCAGCAGGGTATGACGGCGCAACTGCAGCACCCTCATCGCCAGCTTGGATGCAGCAAGGCTTTGCTGAGACGCCTGTCAGCGGCGCTGCAGCTGCTGCTGCGGCGTCTGCCGCCTCACCCTTTGACCTGCTGTTCCCCATGTCACCACTAGTGTCTTCTGCTGCTGCTGCAGCAGCAGGAGGAGGAGGTACAGCGGGAGCACCATACAGCGGCTTCGGCAGTTGTGCTGCAGGAGCTGGCACTGCTGGTGAGGATACATGGGGAGCAGGCAGCGCTGGCGCAGTAGCACAAGCAGCAGCAGCAGGGTCAGGCAGTGGCAGCGCTGCAGGTGCAGCGTATCTGCTGCAAAACATGCCTAAGGGCCGCCACTTAGCTCGCAGGGCTGCCAGCAGGCCTAATGCCTTTAGTATGAGCCCCCTGGCGATAACAAGCCATGCAGCAAGCAGATTAGGTGCCTCCCCTTCACCACTGCTGAGCCGCATGCAGCAGCAGCAGCAGCAGGATGGCAGCTCGGGAGGAGGTTATGCTGCAGCTGCTTCACCAGCACCTGGCACGGCTGTGCTGCAGCGGTGGGCCAGGGATGGCTCGCCTACCAAGCAGCTCAGACAGCAGCGGCAGCAGCGGGCAGCAGCAGCATCGTGGCAATCGCAGCAAGATCAGCAGCAGCAGCAGTCCTGGGGGGAGCGGGAGGCCATCAGTAGTGTTGATAAGTGCAGGGCTGCCATAAATGCAGCAGCAGCAGCAGCATGGCCAGGGTCAACAGCAGCGGCTGACCAGCAGCCTGTGTTTGACCAGTTTGACCAGCACACAAGCAGCAGCAGCGCACCAGCAGCTGCCGCAGCAAGCTCAAGGAACCTGACCACGTCCTGGCTCAGCAGCAGCAGCAAAGCAACCGCGGCCAGGCACAGCAACTTCAGTGCAGCAGCGACCAGCAGTCATAGCCCCTATGAGGCACCAGCAGCAACTCCTGGAGGCTGGCTAGGGGCTGGAGCACACTCAGCGCCACCTAGGACTCCTGCTGCAGTGCTGGCGGCAGCAGCAGCAACTGCACAGGACGTTGCTGCAGCGCTGGGTGCTGGTGCTGCGCCTGCCTCGGCATCTAGCAGGCTGAAGGCAGTGCGAATGCAGCAGGCGGCAGCAGGCGCAGGCCGGCTGCAGCAGCAGCTGCACATGGGGCAGCTAGGGTATTCATGATGGAGTTCCGGTTGTTGTTGACAGACAGACTGCAATTGCGTGCATGCCAGCAGGCTAGCAATGTGTCCTGCACGGGCCAACCCAAGTAATGATTGTCACGCAAGCTGCATGTTGTGCGTTGGTTGTTGTGCATTAGCAAATCTTGCATCACAGACCTGTGACACGCCCATTAATGTGCTTTGCTGGTGTGTGACCAATAGCACGCTCCGCGTGTCATGCACAACAACAATGACACCATTCTGGCAAGGCATCATGCCGATCGGCATCATCAGCATCAGCATCATTGTCATCACCATCATCAGCAGCAGAGGCAGCAGCAGCAGCAGCAGCAGAAGCAGCAGCAGCGGCATGATCATCACCGTCAGCATCATCCTCGCCATCAGCAGCATCTGCATGTGTGACGCACAACAGATGGCATCTGTCACGATGATGGCTGTATGCAGATGCTGCGCGCAAGGCGCTGCAACTGCTGTGATAGCTGCTCACACCAAGCCACGGCAGCAGCTGCACCTGTGCCTGCAGGCTTGGCTGGCTGGAGCAGCTGTGTCGCCTCGTTAGTAATTGCACACAGCCAGCAGCAGCAGCAGTAGCAGGTGTTTGCGTGCCGGAAGCGTGTGCAGGTGCCAGAGAGCCCTCAGCTGCCAGCCAGCCGATGACGTTGATGCTATGGCTTGATGGGTAACATGATGATAATGAGCTGCCAGCTGAGCTCTAGAGCTGCAGTGTAGAGCTGAGCAAGGTGGTGGCAGCTGCAGGGCCACTGGTGCTACTGGTAGTGACTCCCAGTGCTTGTGTGTACGAACGGTTCCTGGCACGTGGACGTGAGGCTGTTTTTGCAGGTCTTTTGCCGTTGGTGCGTATCAGTCACACCGGGCACACATCGTAGTCAAGTACCTGTTCTTGATCACCTCAAGTGTTTGACCAAGCCTGCGATCGGTGGCGGAACAGTACCCGTGCTGCCAGCGTCCGTGGCCTTGCCAAGTTATCCGTGAGTGCTCCCGAGACATGCAAGCCTTGCATGCTGAGCACTGCATCATCATCATCATGTTACCCATCAAGCCATAGCATCAACGCCATCGGCCCCGCGCCCCAATGGAGCTGAGCAATGCATACAGGATTTACCCGGCAGCTGACTGCAGGGTGTTCTGGCAGCACCTATCTTCTCATGCCACAGCAGAGCTTGACAAAGCTCGAGCTAGGCACTGTGTTTGCATGCGTTACACTTGACACCGCTGTAATAATACAAGGCAGCCGTCGGACCGTCTGGCAGCTGACTAGGCAATGGTGCCCCGGGGCCTGCTGCAGTATTGGCTGTGTGCAGAGCCCTCGTGCCTAGCAGATCAACAAAACAGTGCGGCAAAACCTGGATAAAACCCTGATGCTGGCACCGCAGCTGCCCCGCAGCTGCAGCTGCCGCCGTCAGCGTCACTGAGCACAGTAACAGACGGATACACTCAACCTTTCCCTTGTACCCTTGTGAGGAAACCTCGAGCTGCATCAACAGCGAGCAGTGCAGTCAGCTGTCCAGTCAACACATAGCAGCCGTACACAAGCCGTCAACAACACCACTAGGTCCGCTGCACTGTGAACATTGCCGCATCAAACAACCCTCCTCACGTAAGGTGTAAACACCATGAACACAACATAAACGTGTGATCTGGCAGTACGCCGGAAAATGGGGCATTTGTGAGCAATGTACTGCACCACCTGTGCCGCACTCGGGTGCAGCACACAACACACCGAGAGTGCACAGGGCAGCATATACTGCATGATAGCAGTAGCAACACCTGAAAGTGTGCGGGTAGCTTCTAACAGTGTGTCATCGATAGGCAACATGAAGCGATCCCAGATCACCCCATTCAGCCATTACAGCTTCCTGGCGCTTTGGTGTCACACATAAAACGATATCAGCCGTGTTCTGGAGGGGAAGCACAGCACCTGAAGCAGCACAAAACACAACATGCTGCGCAAACAGGAATCTGGCGCCACACGTTGCATCACGCTGTTGCATGCAAACAGAAATCTCACGCTTGGACAGATCCGCCATTGCTGTGACTCTGCAGCGCTGTGCCTGCTGCAGCATGATAAGCAGCTGGTGCCGGCCGCCAAAGACAAAGCAGAGGCAGCTGCAGCACCAGCTGAAAAGGACAGAGAGGTTTGCACAGCCACATCTGCAACCTTCAAAACGCTCATATCAGCAAGCGCCAAGTATGCCGTGCCCCAAAGCAACCAAGGAAAGTGGTCACCTTTAAACCGCTCGAGCCAGTAGCCGGCTGCTGCTGCTCCTGCTGCTTTAGGCTGCAATGCGGCATGAACGACGGAAGCTTTCACACGGCTGCATGCTTGCCGTTGCTCGACTGGCACATAGATCCTGACAGGTGAGAAGCGCCAGCGCGTGTGCCATTGGCTTCACACTTGCTGTTGCATGCAGCAGCACAGAATGTGCTGTGCATCATGCTTGTGCGAGCCAGCACACAAGGTGCGAGCCAGCACACAAGGTGCGAGCCAGCACACCAGGTGCGAGCCAGCACACAAGGTGCGAGCCAGCACACAAGGTGCGAGCCAGCACACAATGTGCTGTGCATCATGCTTGTGCGAGCCAGTGCAGGATAGGGCTTCGCGCAACAGCAGGTGCACAACCTTCCAAAGACAAAAGACAGCACGTGCGCCCCACAACAGCCACATGCAAGCCGCTGCCTTTTTAGTCCACAACAAACACACATGTGGATGTGTATTCTGAGGCTGTAATGTACTGTGCCACAGGTTTGCTTGGCAGCTGCAGCACAGCATGAAAAAAGCAAACATGTGCTGGGGGCAGCTGCATGGCATCTCCATTCCAAGCTCTGCAAACTCCCTCCGGCACTCCAGTGCTTTGGCTAAGCGAGCTACTATCACCCACAGCAAATGCATAACAACACCAACAGCGCTGGTCTATGCAGCGCATCGGTACATACATAGATACTACCTGTTTGCACAACACACTAGCCTGTCAACCGCGGCCACAGCGAGACTCTCCACAAACACGCAAAGTAACAAGCGCCACATGTTTGTAACATATTTTGAAACTGCACGTGACAGCCCTGCCTTCGTCAGCAGCACCGCACAGCAAGCCTCTGTAATACGGGTTCTGCAGGCCCCACAGCTGCCGACCTGCATATATAGAACGAGGTTCAGCATGTGCACTGTGTGATACAACCCCAGGAAGCACATGATACCTGTCTGGAAGTACTTCTACCTTCATCATGCTAGACCATCTTCGCAGGTCACGGCTCGCGCATGGCTCGATAACAGAGCAGCCCTGCGCCTGCGTAGAAGCTGACAAGCTGGCAAGTCAGCATACAAACACAGAGCACATCCACGCATAAGGCCGTCAAAGCAACAGCAGTCAGCAGCAGGGGCCAGGAGGTCCGCCCTGCTTGTACCACTGCTGACTGGAGTCTGCATACGGCCCCTGAAGCATTTGATGACACGGCACGCTTCGCAGCAGCCCAGCAGCGTCGTGCACCAGCATCAAGCAGCTGCACACAGCCTCTTTCCAGTGACACCAACAAGTAACAGCACCTCCACACACACTTGGACCTCTCAGACGCACAGCAAACAGCGGCGAAATAAGGTCACGACATGGACCTTGCATTGCTGCTGTCAATGGGTGTGCATCACCTACAATATGATCAAAACCCAGCTGGCATGAAAGCAGAATGCTGGCAGCAGCAGCAGCTGACACCATAAGTGCCTGATGCAATGCTCATAGAGGGATTTGCTCCAGCATGCTTTTACTGCATGCTGTCAGGCCCGGCTTGCTGCCAAGCAGCTGCCGTTGCAGCAGCAGCTGCAGCAGCAGCAGCAGCAGCAAATGACAAGCTATGGGTGCTCGAGGCTATGCAGGGAGGCAACCCACCCACACACACTCCCACAGTAAGATGTTGTGCTGAAACACAGAAGGTACACATCGTGCAGCCCTGCTGGTTCCATCATCAGCAGTGCTGCAGTGCACACACACACACAATCATGCACTCGGTGTGAAGCGCTGCTAATCAGAGCAACACGTGCTAATCAGGGCATACACTGCATGTGCAACACCCGGGAGTGCTGCACTTTGCTATGCACGGCCCTCGGCCCTCTGCATTAGCTACTGGCTCTTTTGTTGTGTCGGCAGCACACCCCAGCAGGGCAGCACAGCAGGCATTCATTGCTGCAGCAGGCTGAAAGGCCTGGGGAGATCTGCTTTGACCAAAAACCTGCCCACAGAACACCACCAGACAGAGCACATGCCATATGGGATATCATATGCCTCCAAAGGAAAATGACACGGCGTAACAAGCACGCATCAAGCCAACCCCTGTTGCCTTAACACCACAGGAGCCACCAAAATGCCGTCGTGCTGTTGGTTGTGTGCGTAAGACATACTCGATCAACCATAGCGGCAGCACTGGTTGACGCAACCCTGTAGCAGGTACGGGCTGACCTGCTTCAATCACAACTGCTAGTCTGGATATCACCATGACAACACCCAGCAGAACATTGTATTCTGCAAACCCCTAGGCCATATATAACATGTACTATGTCACAACAAGGCCCAGCAAGACAAAGCCTGTTGCTTCAACACCCAACAAACCTCCAGATTGCGTGTAAACCGCATGCCATACTAAACCTTGTGGCAGCATCAGTTATGCATTGCTGCAACCACACAGATCTCAGGTATTCTGCAAGTCATATGAATACCAACAACACGCAATTCCACACGCAAACAACGCCAACACATCCCCATTCATGCAATTGCGGCGTTGCACGCATGCACAAGTACCACATTTCAGCTGCTTTGAGAGCAGTGGGACAGCAGTGTTTCACCATCCGCCAGTGCAGAGCAGCACCGTATGCCAGATGCAGCAGATCCTGCAGCAGCTTTTCCGTGACCCCCTGGCTGATCACACGATTCACATGCAGCAAACACGTTGATGATGCAAGCACAACAGGCACACCAGACGGCGTCAAGCATGGACAAGCAGTGAGTGAGTGAGTGACTACCCAGGCAGCTCTGCAGCTCCTGGGTAAGTCAAGGCTTAGAGGGTGTGTGTGGCCAGGGGTGTCGCCCCTGGGCTCCACACCCTCCACCTGCAGTCATACCAAGACGCCCTGCTGTGCGTCCAGCAAGGCTCGCAGTGACCTCACAACTGCTACAAAACGGCAACGCGTCTCACACTGTACGCGCCCCTGGCCAATGGCCAACTGGCACACAATCAGATGCTGCTGCTGCTGCTGCTGCAGCCATGCGCCCAGAGCTCAAGTCAACACCTTGCACCCGAGCCACTGTCACGCGGAGCGCAGAGCGGTGCATGGCACACCACTGCTGCTCTTCATCTCAGCTCAGATGCCTACCAGCACAACACGCTGAAGCAAACAGTGCACATCACAGTCGATGCTTAAAAAGGCAGCCTCACCTCACAGCCTGGCAGCAATCTGTCAGCCTCAACGGCTAAGGCAGCTCCCTACAAAGCTTTAGCACACAACATCACAACGTCAACCACTACACTCTACCGGCCAGTGGCACTGCTCTGTTTTTCTGAAAGCGAGGTCCAGCAGTGTACGCAACACGCCAAATTTCAAACAAAACTACAAAAAGCGCCACAGAATGCCAGAGCATCCAGACAAGCTGACACTGCAGCACGAGGCTACAGGATTACAACCTTGCTGCTGATCTCACAATCGCGACATGACAGCAACAGCTGCTCAAGTATTGGCAGCCGTAACCAGCACCACCCTTGCTGCAGCAGAGCGCCCATTTGAATATGACCAGCACCACCCTTGCTGCAGCAAACACACACGAGAACGGATGGTAGCTGCAGCAGAACTCAGCGCAACTGCCCGCAGACCAACCAAAAACCCGCGCTATGCTCATACAACCGTTGCTGAGGCAGCGTTGATATGCTGATGCCAGCTGTCGGCTGCAGCCTCAAAACCACCATCCAAACCCCAGACCGTCAGCCATGTTGCATGCCGTAATCCAACGCAGCTGCTGAGCACTGCAATCTAACAGCAGGGTGCAGCACGTGCATTGCTCTTGCATGTGTTGTGAAACGGGGGCAGGCAGGGAGCCTGCTTATAGAGCTGCTCACAACAGCTGTCTGCTGCCTGGCGCTCATCACAGCAGCTGAGCAACAGCATCGGCCTCCGGCCCATGCTACTATCAAATGCGCAACATCAAACACTGCCTAGCAGTACTTTAGGCAGAGCACAGCACAGCACACGCCAACAGCACTGAGGAGTTGTGGCGCTGCATGGGGTGTACTGCTGCTTCAACATGCATTCAGGCGGATTTCATGATGTTGGGTGTGTGCAGGACTGGCAAACCTGCGCGCAAGTGACAGGGTTCTGCATAACTGCCAAAACCTCTGCACAACCTTTACGCGCACAGCATGTTTGCCGGAGCCTGCCCAGCCTTGCGTCAAGTATGGATCAGCAAAGCAGGCGACCTCAATATCACATGCCTCACATGCATTGCAATAAGCATGGCCCGCACCAGCCAGGACTCTCGTGGTATACTACAGGACAGCAGCCAAGTGTGCTGTGCAGTTGGCACATCAGCCACAAGTCAAGTCGTGCCCAATGCAAGCAACCTGATGGCACCCTGCAGGGCCAATGTGTGATCACACACAATCAACATCCACGAGCCACATAACTTCCTGGCCGCTGCCCGTGCCACGTATGTTTTGAAACCCTTGTGGCAGCCCGGACTGATACAGCAGCAGCTGCACTGGTGTTCAGCTCTGCATGCGACGCACTCTGTTGCAGTGCGAGTGCTTCTGTTGGGCCTGCAGCAATGCCAGAGGCTCGCCATCTCAAATCGCCACAATACGGGTGCAGTCTGGCCTAGGTTTGAAATCCAAGGCAGTCTACTGCTTCAGCAGGGTCATGTCCTTTGTAACAGCAGTCAAATCAGCACATGCAGTGCACCAGATCAGGACACAGACACACACACAAAAAGGAGCACATGGCAATCAACAGGTCACAGTTATCAAACCAGCACTCCTCCGCAATAGATGCAGCAATCAGCAGCTGCACAGCAGCGCTGCAAGCCGGCATGCAAGCACACGCGCTCTGGTAACACTGTCCACGCGTCAGCGCTGCATTCGGCCGTGCAGCTGCAAAAAGTATCACTATGGGATTTGCCTCATACAAGCGAGGCTCACAATGCAGGAATGATCACAGCCGCCACACCCTTCTGCTCACAATGCAGGAGTGACACAGCCGCCACATCCATCTGCTCACAATGCAGGAGTGACACAGCCGCCATATCCATCTGCTCACAATGCAGGAGTGATCACAGCCGCCACATCCATCTGCACACAATGCAGGAGTGATCACAGCCAACATAATGAACGGCTCACAATGCAGGGGTGATCACAGCCAACATAACGAACGGCTCACAATGCAGGAGTGATCACAGCCAACACAACGAACGCCTCAGAATGCAGGAGTAATCACAGCCGCCACATCCATCTGCTTACAATGCAGGGGTGATCACAGCCAACAGCCCCACAGGCTCCCCACAGGCTCCTTTCAGAAATGTTTGACAACAAACAATGCCTTGGTTTGACAACAACCAGAGCCTTGGTTTGGCAACAACCAAAGCCAGATGAGAGACAGGCAGTACACACACAGACCCTGCAAGCAGCAGCGTGCTTGTTTCTATGCAACTAGGCTGCTAGCCAGCCGTGATTTCTGCGCAGCTGGCTGCGTCAGCATAGACAGCAGCGCACGCGTTCACTGCCTCCCGGCAACAGCAGCGCGTGCATGCACACAGCTTTCCATGAGGAACACCCACGTCCAAATACACCACATGCAACACGCCACAGTCAAACAAAGCTTCACTACGTTGTTGTGCTGCATGCATTCAACCAGATTGCATCCGGTGTCGACCCACATGCGTTGTGTGCTTTCTTCTCCCACCTTCCACCAAAAACATGCCAAGCGCTGCTCAGCACGCGCTCTGCATCTGCTTGCGGAAACATCAAACAGGAAAAGCTCAAGTAGAAGCAGAAGCCTTCACAGCCACTGCAGCAGCAGCAGCAGCAGCCTGGCCGTCCTTCACACTTACTGCTGCAAGCTTTGTTGTCACCTCTTCCTCTGCTGCATCAGCTACAGCCACCTCCACATCTGCTGCACCACACGCCACACCCACCACCGCAACAGCAGCAGCATCAGGCTCTGCAACGACAGCCACCTCAGCAGCAACAGCAGCAGCAGCAGCAGCACGCCGCGCGCCCGCCATCTGCTTGATCAGCCGCTGTGCGCCGTTGATTGCAGCCGCCAGCTCCGGCGTGCGCGCGTTGCTGTAGCCGGTCAATCCTGCAAGGCTGCTGGGCCAGAAGGGCAGCAAGCCCTGCTGCAGGCGCTCGCAGTACAGCACTGCAGCAGCGGTGATAGTAGGCCTGTAATTGAGGAACTCTGATTCCATTGCTGCTCGGGAGATGAGCCAGATGGTGTCTGCAATTGCAGCCTGGGTGCTGCTGCAGGAGCCGTCTGCCTGGAAGGCAAAGCCGAGCCGCTCCAGGTAAAGCTTCAAGCAGCGCAGCGCCTGCAGGAAAGTCAAACAGAAGTCAAACATGAGTCAAACCAAAGTCAAACTATGTTATCCTTATTCGGCGAAAGGTGGGGTGGCTGAAAATGACCAGAGTCTGGTTTGAAGAGAGCACGGAATGGGAACAGTGGCTGGAAAGGCCTCAGGTGCAAGGGGTTGCCAGTGTGCAGGGGAAGCAGCAGCAGCAGCACTGAAGCACAGCTTGCAGGACAAGGGGCGCAGGTGGAGCAGGCTGCAGGAAGTCGAGGCTGCTTGCAGGAAAGCAGTCAGCAGCCTCATAGCATGTTACGATGTGCTACTCACGCTTGTTGCGCTGGTGTCAGACTTGAGCGCCTGCTGCAGCTGCTGCTGCAGCTCTGCTGCCTCACTGCTGCTGCAGCAGCCCAGTGCCGCGCAGATGTCAATCAAAGAGGGGGCAGGCGTCTGCAGACCCGCGCTGCTGATAGCAGTGGCCAAGCAAGCAGCTGCCAGGCAGGTCAGCCCATCCTCCTGGACCTGCAGCCGCAAACAATCAACACAGCAGCATAAATGAGGTGTTATTACTGTTGTTTCTGTGTTTTCACGCGCCAGCCAATAGAGCTGGGACACACGCAGGAGGGTAGCAGGAGCAGGACCAGCAGCAGCACTTGTCTTTTGAAAGATGGTCTACACACAGCGTGTTGAACTTGCATCAAACACAGTGTGTAGCACTGAGCAAGCAAGCAGAGGCGCTGCAGGCATGCAGTACTCCTGAAGAATTTGTGCTGTAGGACCCTACAGCACAAATTCTTCAGGATCATGCAGCACCAGATGTGCCCTTCCTCACCTTCATGCTCGCACTCATCGCCCTGTCCATTAGCAGCACAGCATCATGCGCCGCATCGTCCCTGATCTTCAGCTTGCTCCCAGCCTCCAGCAGCAGCGACACGAGCCCAGCACGTGCAGCAGTGTAGCCCACGCCCATCGACTGCACGGACAGGTTGTGTGTGTTCTCAAACTGCTTCACTGCAGCAATGGAGTCCCTGCAGCGCTTCTCCAGTAAGGTCTCCTCGGCGAGCTCTGCTTTGCTGCCGGCGCTGCTGCCCTTGCCTGTGTATGCGCTGCTGGCAAACGGCTTCAGCAGCTTCTGCACGTTCTCCTGCGGTGGTCAAACGCGGTCAAACGTGGTCAAAGACAGCAGCAGGCAGGGCCAAGGTATGGTCATACTTCCAAGTCCACCCGAGCGCTCGTTCTGTGGACAGGCTACATGCGTATGTGCAGTAACAAAAACTGTTATGCAATCACCACACATGGTGAACACAGGCTGCTAATAATCAGTTCTGTCGCAGAGGATCCAGCTGTTGTGTGGGTTTGCAATGGGTTGCAATCCACTGTGTCACTTTATGTTATTCAGCCTTTTCAAAAAGGTGAACTGCAGCTCACCTGCTGCAGCCACTGAGATACAGCTGCGCCAGACGCCTCCAGCTTGCTGCTGCTGCTGTGTTCAGAGCCCTGAGCAGCAAACGGGCTGTCCCAGCTCGCCAGCAGGGCAGTGGTGCTGTCGCGCAGGATGCTTGACACATGGTCTCGCTGCCTGCTGCGTCCTGTGCTGACCACCACCCGGTCTGGCAGGGCTTGCTGCTGCTGTTGCTGCTGCAGCACACAGTCCCTGCAGGATAAGCAGGGGAACAAGACAGGCAACAAGCAGTCCCACAAGCTGAAGGTTTTGAACAATCAGCCGGATTGAGATGGCCAGCAGGCATAGCATGTACACTGCGGTATGCAGACACATAATACGTACCACACAGTGTGTGACAGGTGCGGGGGCAAATCCGTTGTGAGTCAGCTGTGTGGTTTGCTGTTTCTCCCGCCTGTTTCCTGCAAGCAGCGGCAGGTGTTTTTTTTCTCCTTCTGCCCCCACCTGAGATCAGCAAACCAGCAGTGCAGCATCAGCATGGCCACTCCTGGAGACACGCCCTGCAAGCCAAGCTCCAGCTTGCTGGCACTAGCAGCAGCTGCAGCGCTGCCTGGAGCACTGCCTGCTGTGGGGCTACCTCCAGAAGCTGCAGAAGCAGCAGATGGGCTAGAGGGCTCTGGCTTGCTGCCTGGGGCTGCTGCTGCAGCAGCGCCGAGGCCTTCACTGCTTGCAGGAGCTGCTGCAGCCTGCTGCTGCTGAGGTGGTGGGTAAGGCAGCTGCCTGAAGTGCCCTTCCTCTACTGCTTGACGGAACAGCTGGCCTGCCTTCTGCTGTGCCCATGCCACACCAGTGTCCCACAGGACATCCAGCAGGGTGTTGTACAGGATGGCGTCTGTGTTGCACCTCTGCTCCTGCATCTTCTGGAAGGCCTGCAGCAGAACAAATATGGCAGAACAGAAGGGAGTGTCACTTTGTTATGTTATTTTGGGTTCAAATTTGGTGAGCAGGGATGGATACTGCAGCGTTGCACACTGCAGCCTGGCTTGCTGTTCAGCAGCATACATGGTAGTAGCATCATCATCATCATCATCATCATCATCATGATCATCAAGTGCCATCATCATCAAGTGCCGTGCTGCAGCTGCAGCCCACCTCAAGGGCCTTCATCCACTGCCCGCCGCGCTCGTAAGCAGACACCAGTGCGGTGTATGTGACCACATCTGGCTTGCAGCCGCTGTTCTGCATCTGCTCAAACACCTCCGCAGCCTTGCCCCACTGCGCACCCTGCAGGAACCAGCAGGATTACAAACATTAGGCATTGGTAACATCGTCTAGCCCCTGACATCATCTCCTCTACCCTTATAGGTCAGGCAGTAGCTGTCTGAGCATGCTGCGAAGCTCAGTATGCAGCAGAGGCAGCAGCGAAAGGCCTGTGCACTCGGCCCGCTCATAAGACCAGCTAGCATGCAACAAGGCACCTCATGTGCACAGCAAGCAGCAGGCATTGCAAGGCCACTTGCGCTCTGCTTGAAACACAAACAGCAGCATATCTTGCTATATCAGCACACCTGCGCGCATGCGGTGATGAGGGAGTTGTAGGTGATGACGTTGGGCACGCAGCGCTCCTGCAGCATCTCCGCAAACAGGTTCAGCGCCAGCTGCCACTGCCCCGCCTTCTCGCAGGCGCTGATGAGCGCCGAGTAGGTGATGACGCTACGCTCGCAGCCGGTGCGCAGCATCTCCTGGTACACCTCCATCACCTGCAGGGCGTTTGATTGTGATTTGGAAGAAAGAAAGAAAATGGTTGCCTAATCAAGTAATCAAATCCCCCTCTGACAGCTGCAGAGTGCATCTGCCTTCACAGCAAATTGCATGTTGCACAGACAGCAGAGCACGTTTGATGATACGTATGACCATGTCGGATGCGTCAGCTGCTGAAACCCCATAACACATCAACAGCTGCAGTGGGGATGACAGCTGCAGCACGCACCTTCTCCAGGCGCCCCGCCTTGCTGTGCGCGCTGATGAGCGCGTTGTAGGTGGTGGTGTTGGGCGCGTGGCCCATGCGCACCATCTCACTGTACACATCCAGCGCCTTCTGCCACTGGCCACTGGTGTTGCAGGCAATCATCAGCGTGTTGTAGGTGCGCGTCACCGGCTTTGTGTTGTTGGCGTTCATGGCGTCGATCACCTGGTTGGTTCGTGGAGGGGATTGGTGCGACAGGGACAGGAGCAGCAGCAAGCAAAGCGCAGCGTTGACGTTGCGTACATGCGGCATGCATGTGTTGAACTGGTCTTAATGCTGAGAGCACAGCACACCCAAGAACGCATATGATGCACTTGCGCTTTACATAACGGATTCCAATGGTAATAGCCACGACATACACCGCCTGCACTTCCCAAACACCTGATCCTGTTCCTTGAACTTTTGAATTTCCTAACGTAACACAAGTATAACATGTAACACTCTCACCTTGAGTGCCTCTGCCCACTGGCCAGTCTTGCCGTGCACGTCGATGAGCGTGTTGTAGGTCACAACGTTTGGTGAGCAGCCCTCTCTCAGCAGCTCGCCATACACCTCGAGCGCCTTCTGCAGCTGCCCACACTTGATCGCCACATTCATCAGCGCACTGCAGTGCAGCGGTTTGAACACAGCAGCATTGAGTGGTTATGTTTGCAGGTCCAACAGCGGCAGGAATGGGGCGCATGAGTGCGACGGAAGGGGTACAAGGCAGGCAGAATGTGGGGTGCGTTGATGCAGTGTCTCGGTTGCTGATTAAGTGAAGATTATGCCAGGGCGAGCATGCTGAATGGAGTCAACTGCTGGCAGCTGCATTGATACAGCAGAGACACGCCTCAACGCAGCCCGCTTTTCCATCTATACATACATACACAGGGGCAGCTGCACCAGCCAGCTGCTCTCACGTGTAGGTGTGCACGTTGCGTTCCACGTTGCGCTGCCTCATCTCTGACACGAGTTCAAACGCGCGCGACAGCTCCTGCTGGTCAACGCAGAGGCTGACCATGGCTGTGTATGTGAACACGTCGCACAGCTGCGACAGCTGGTGGTCAGGCGGCAGGGCCCGCAGGAAGTCAAACAGCTGCGTGTACACGGGTGCGTGCAAGCAGAGGCAGCAGGCGTGCAGCGTTTGCAGTGTTGTTGATGGGGCGTTGACTACAGGGTATGCCGGAAGTCTACTGCAGACTGCCAAGGGGCGTTTGCCCAGCCGCTGACAGGCTGGCAGAGCTGAAAATTGCCGCCTGTAACTGAACGTGCACAGCTCTGCGTGCAGCGACACGTGGTCTCCTGCAAGCTGAGTCAATACGTGCAATGCGTGCTCTGTGCAACTACGCTCTGCTAGAAACTGGCAATGTGCCAAGAACGTACTGGCAGGACGTTCCACCGGCAGCTGTCAGACATTTGAACTGCCACCCGCCATGTTTGACCGCCAACTGCCATGTTTGACCGCCGCCGTTGACCGCCAACTGCTGCTGCTCACCTCGCGTGCCCTGCGGCCGTGGCGGCCCCTTGCCAGCTCCTTCAGCAGTGCAGCCAGTCCCCTGCTGTCTAAGTTCAGCAGGCCGTCTGACAGCATCTGCCTGTCCAGTGCCTCGCCAGCTGGAGAGCGCCGCACAGCCCATGCAAACTCCTCTACTGCAGCGTCTGAGAAGTCGCCTGCGACAAACAACACGTGAAACAACCAACCTAATCTTGTGTTGTATGCATTGCAGCGATTAGTTTAGACGGGGCACAAAGCGAGTTACAGACCATAAAGCGCGCACAGAGGCACGGCAGCAGTTAGGCAGCAGTGTTGCGGCAATCCTCCTTGCAGCAAGCCAGACAGAGCTAGGTTTCGTGTTGGTGTGCAATTACCCGCAGCCTGCATCATCAGCGTCACACTTCAGCACTCCGCAAATTGCCGACTACCTTGGATCCCATCTGCTGCTTCCGCGGACTTCTGCATCTGCTGCGGACCATGCCCGACAATGCACAGCCCTGTACACGCTGCTGGGCGGTCAGTCTGCTGCTCACCAGGCTTAGTGTTGAACACAATGTTCCTCCTGCCTCTGCCGCGGCCGCCACTGTTGCCGAAGAACTGCTGCTGCTGCCCTCCAAGCATGCCGCTGCCGCTGCCGCCGCTGCCCTGCCTCGTGTGCATGCCGCGCCCGCTGCCGCTGCTGTAACCGTTGCTGCCCCTGCCGCCACCGCCGCTGGCAGGCCAGTTGGGCTTAGCGACCATATCTTGGCTAACCATGTGGCTGCTGTTGATGTCGTTGGTAGGCGGCCGCATGTTGGGCATCACATGCTGGGGGGCCCAAGTCATCATGAGCCCAGGAGCTGCTGCTGCTGCTGCATTTTGGGGCTGCTGCACCATGCCTATGTGCGAGCCTGGCATCACGTGGTGCTGTGGCTGAGCTAACATGGGGTGTCCCATTCCATGGGCAGCTGCTAGGTGAGGCTGCAGCATGTGGGTTGGGTGACCCATGCCTCGGTTGAGAGTGACGTACGCCTGATGCTGCTGCTGCGCCACGGCCCAGCCCTCGAACCCCGCTGCTGCTGCGGCATGCGCGTACATATCGCCAGGGGCCGCAGCATAGGGCTGCGCCGTGTACATAGGCATGCTCACATGAAGCCCTGACTGGTTGATAACCGTGGAGGGCCACATTATACGCTGCCTGCGTAGAGGAGGAGGGGCATCCGTGCAGCACACGTGAGTGATCGAAGGTCAACATATGTTTTGGGACACTCGCTGGGCTTGCGATGCTCCGTAGTTGTTGGGTGATGCTGAGCTGAAAGCAGGCAATGATTATTTTGTTGCGCAGCGCTGGCATCGCTGTTTAGCACACCTTAATAACGTAACTTTGCATTGTCCACGACCGTTTGAAGGGGATGCTGCTGTCCCATGTCTATGAACTTGAAGCTGGTGGGCAACAGTGCTGGTGTAAAGCTGACCTCCGTCCCATCTAGACACATTGCACGCAGAAAAAAGGTTGTGTATCTCCGTTACCTTGAACCAAATGCCTGGGCAGGAGCCTGCTTCTGGTTAACCACTGTCTGGTTCTCTGTTGGCACTCAGTGCTCAGCACGAGGCTACATGCATCGTCAGGCGCTGCAGCTACCAGCCAAACGCTTTGCACAGGTTAATCCTTTGTTGATTTTCCGGCTGCACGGTCGTGCCTCGCCACTGCTGCTTTCACTTGTATGTCTGTAATGCTGCCGAGCAAGCCTCACGCATCAATTCAAACCCGCATCGAGTACTTGATCCAGCTGTTAATGATGCAGGTGTGCATCACAGTCCCAGTAGACCAACCAGAAATTATACCGTAAAAGGTGACTGGATTAAAACACCCAATGTGGATTCGTTCGTTCAGGTATACAACCCTTTCAACATCGACAGCCGGCTGTATATTCTGCTTGCAGCGTTGACGTGCCGATCTACTCTATGTCAAGTTGCCTAACTGACTCACTATGGCACAAAGTAACCCCGGGATTATGCAGTGTCGAGGGCAGAATGCACATGACTCATTTCATAAAGTAAATAGTGTAAACAATCCATATTGGTATCAAGAGTCCAGCAGTCCTCAAGGTGTGCCCTGCCAAAACAAACCTCTGCGCGTTTGAGCAGTGGCTTACTCGCTTGCACATCGTCTTCATGGCGTTTCCAGCCGCGATCGGTGACATACGAAGACATATATAATGGAATAAGAGTGGTAACTCACCACAAAAGCTGCGTGATGACAGATAGTGCCACCGGGCATGATGTTCGCCCCCCTGTACCTGCACCAACCGAGGCCTGCAGCTGTAGCTACGGCTGCAGGGCCCAGCAAAATGTTAAACAACAACGACCGACAGCTGCGTCAGCGGCTTTCACTGGCTTCTGTCAGCCTCCCCACTCGGTGCAGTGTGATGACAAATGACACGCCCCACTCAGTGACCTCAAGCACGCAACACTAGCCTTATGCTTTCAACCCAGCGGTCTGACAGTACCCCAGTGCATGATCTGGCTGAATTCTTGAATTCGTACAAGTGAACAGCAGGCTGTGGGTCTACCTCCAGGCTGATCCAGTAAAACTGGGATAAGAAAGCCGCAGTACTACTTGGCAACCGCTGCAACCGCTGCAACGCAGCGATGCCTGCCCTGAAATTCTATCACTCTCTGACCAGCTCATCTGCCGCAACTGGCTCCATGACTTCGATGTCCCTGCAAGTCATTCAAAAGCACCAGCACAGCTTTTAGCTATCAGCTGAATGCAGCTGTAACCACCATCTCCTTGACTCATTGAATGACGCAGTCAGCTATGTTCAAGCCCCAGCAAGCCCTGAATCACACACTATCGTAACACTGTTGAGTGCGCGCAAGGCGCCAAATGCTGACAAGTGCTGCATAGCATGACTGTGGCAGCGCTGCCAGTGACACTACTAGTAGGCAGCTGCTGCGAACACGCCTTGCCAAGCGATAAATAAGTGCATGCCAGCTTCCATCGCATGACCCTGCTGCTGCTGCTGCTCCTGCTGCTGCTGCACGCACCTGCCAGCGTTCACCCATTCTGTGTAGCCGCCCTTCATGACGCTAATGCTGTTGCCCACACCCTCCTGCATGAGGTCGTATGCTGCTATAAGTGACCTGCAGCAGCAGCGGCAGCAGCAGCAGCAGCAGCAGCCAAATTTAGCAGATGGGTTGCTGAAGCTAGCTGAACGCAGCTTGCAAACCACACGCAGCACAGACCACAGCGCGCCAACTTTGCATCTTTGCTGGTCAGTGCATGCATTTCAGATTGTTAGTAATTACCTGTGTTATAACACAGGCTGATGTGTGCAGCCTTGAGCATGTTCAAATGATTGAAGCAGCCACGCTGCCGGTGTATCCTAAACAGCAGCACAAGCCAGCAGGCACACACTCATGCAAAACATTTTGTACAGGCTACAGCACGTGTTGTGCAACACTCTCCTGGTTCAGCGTTGCCTGAAGGTGCGCAGCCTTGCATCAACCGTATGAACAGCTTGTTTTGTTATCAAATAGTGGCCTTCATTTACTGTGTGAACAGCTTCCTTGTACTCGATGGTGGCCTGCCAGTGGCAGCAAACAGGTGCAGACCACACGCACCTGGTTTGCCAGCCCTTCCTATAGTTGTCATTCGGCTCCAGTACTCCCCCTTGCGAGCAGTACAGGATCACCTGCTGCTCTGCATCCTGCACCAGCTGCTTCACATCTGCAGGCAGCAGCAGCAGCAGCAGCAGCAGCAGCAGCAGCAGCAGCAGCAGCAGCAGCAGCAGCAGCAGCAGCAGCAGCAGCAGCAGCAGCAGCAGCGCCAGATAACAGTCGCTGCATGGTTGACCAAGCTGTGTGGATTATGCAAGTAGGGTGCAGCCGCTCAACTGCCGCATGCGCAGCCATGTTGCGGATGCTCAATAAGACGATGCCGAAGACGACTTGCAAAGCAGATGAGTATATTCACAGCTAATGCCCCTGTGAGTGCAGGTGCCACCTTGCACAAACCACATGAGTGCATGTGTCACCTTGTGCAAAGCTGGGGTTGACTTCTGTGCCATTGATCACTCCAAACATTGCGTAGCCCACTCGCCGCGCAACCTGCATGGCACTCCTGCAGCGACAAACACCCATACCCACACCCACACACTGGTAAGTGAGAAAGAACCACAAAGCGAAGGTTGACTACACTTGAATGACACGCTCCGCAGCAATGTCACAAGCTGCGCTGCCACAGCAGCACGCGATATGCTTTGGCGGCGTTCTGCTGCAAAGCTTGCATGCTGCCCGTCTAAGCTGTAGGTCCAAGGGGTCTAACTGAGCTCATGCCAGATGTTCTCTGGGCCTGTTGACCTGGTAGCAGCTCTGAACAGTCATGCAGCACCTGCTCATCCATATCACAAAGTTGTTAACCAAGAATGTCAACCGCACCAGCAGATAACACCTGATAATGGAAGTGCTGTTCTGTCGCTTCACAGACACAGCATGCAGACTGCACAGCTGTGTGTTGCTGCAGCAGCTGCGCCAGCAACCTCACCAGCCAGTGATGGGCTGGTAGAACGGCACATTCTGCGCCCCAGGTACATGGCCCTGCGCGCACATGCACAGGGCAGCAGCAGCAGATAAGGGTAAGCTGCCAGGTCAGACCAGGAAGCACTCGAGACACAGGTTGATGAAAGCGTGCTGGCCATGCTGTACATTAGCTGGTGTTGGATGCTGTGGTATGCATGCTACCTTCTGGCAAGGGACACTTATTGCTGACAACGTTCAGGTACCCTCATGCTGAGCACAACACACCCTCGTCATTTCTCTGCTTGGAGCCTTTGAAATCCTTCCTCACTTCATGCCTTCAATTCATGCCTACATAAAACTATGCTTGAGCGCAGTGCAGAACTGCTGCAGCTGATGTCATCACATGCAAGGCAACAAACGACATGTCAGGCCACCACCAAACAAGGAAGAGCCATGTTTATCACCCGGCTGTGCATCACAGCTGCTGCCAGCCATTTGATTCCCCCAAATACGGAAATGCAGCCGCTGCCACTGTTTGCCATAACCAGCTGGCATCATAGCATCAAAACACTGCTGCAGACCATTTGCCAGCAGACTGTACGCTGTACCCACAAGCCCTTGAATATCCCGGCAGCGTACACTGCTGGAAATCGCATCTAGTGTGCATTGCAGCTGCTGCTGCTGCTGCTGCTCCTGCTGCTGCTTCTGCTGCTGTTTCCGCTCTCACCGCATCATAGTCTGCCTCCGGCCGCACGTCCACTACCAGTGCTTGCCCCCTGTCACATGCAAACTGCACCTCCTGCGGCGACACCATCTTCACCTGTAGTGCAGCAGCAGATGGCCAGCACAAACGTGATTTCAAGCTTTAAGCTGACTGCAGTCGCTGGGTAAATGATGTCCGTATGATAGATTTGTGTGTGGCAAGGCGAGTGACCTGATGGGAGCTGCTCTTGCGCTGCATTGGGAAGGGGCAGTTAAGCCAAGCTGCTCTGCTGCTGCTTCACAGGAGCACAAAGCAAGCATAATAAGCAGCGGCGGGCCGATTCAGGGCTGCTGCAGGCCTATGAATCTTTGAAAGCATTGCTCTTCAACACCGGCCCCCCAGCTGCTGCACGGAGCACACGGGATTACTCCTAGAGCAGACACGTATTGTACCTGGCTGACCAGTACATCAAACTGCTGGAAGTCACAGACACCACCAACAATTACTCACATTGCCTGCAATGAGCGCCAGCCGCATTGTCTCCCAGCCTTTGGGGCTGGTAGGGCTCTGGCCCCCTACATGCAGCCCACTGGGCCCGCGGCGCTCCCTGGCCTGTACACACAGCACAGTCCTGCAAGCACACAGGGCATTCTTGAAATACTTTGACTGAATGATGCTTGCTTGCAGGAGCAGGGTGTGGCTGGCGTCGATGGCCAATGGATGCAGGCAGGACATGCATGCAAATGCCAGCTTGGCTGTGACAGTGCTCTGCAGCTGCTGTTCTTGTGAATATTGCACAAAACAAGCTGCTAATTGACATAACCTGTGGCTTCTTCAGAAAGCTGTTTGCAGTTGGCAGGTTAGAACAGCATGCATGCTGCAGGGTGTGGATTGCAGTGCTGCAGGACAGCTTGACACGGTGATGTGAGCTAGGATGGCAAACCAGGAGTTCGTGCCAGGATCTTGCCCTTATGCGGCATCAAGTAGTAGTGCTGTACAATGTAGGCATTTTAGATGTCGGTGCCCAGCCACACTGCTGTGAGAGCACCCACCTGCTGCGCCTGTTTGAGCCTAGGCACCTTCCCGCCTGGTGGTACCGTTGCTGTGCGAGCATCGTTATTGCAGTAGAGTTGAATACTTTCGAAATGAAAACCTCACAAACGCAAGGACACGCCAACCGGGCCGGTGTGTCGTCTGCTTGATATTTGCCGGACACTGCAGAAGGAGATCCCTTGGTGTCGCACACGGTTTGAGCGTTCTAGTATCACATACAAGTCTGCCTGACGAAGAGGACGCCAATAAACAGGTGGCATAACACAAAGTGACACCTTCCGGTTCAAACTGCTTGTAGACCATTACGATTCACTGATTTCAGCTGCTGTACATGCTTCTAACGACTCTATAAGGCAGGTTTTAGAACAGAGTACCCTGGCGCTTTCCTTCACCATGACTTCGTTCTTCACCAGGTGAGAAGCGTTTCACGCGCCAGTCTCGGTCTGGCAGCAGCACTGTTCCAATTGGCGTGCTATATCTGCAGCATGCTTTGAAACGGTCAAATAGGAGTGGCACCACGCGGTTCCTGACAAGCCACTGTCTGTTTGGGTGCTAGGCTAGCACTCCCTAGCTGTGAAACCCCTCACCTCACCGTTCCTGCCATCAGCCACTGCTGTGTACTAATGACACTTGCATGTTTGCAGGTACTTTTCTCTGCGCGTTGAGGCAGTGGCACGCCCCAAGAAGCAGCAGGCACCACACAGCAGTGCAGCCAGGCAGCTGACCCGCGCTCGCTCTTATTCCTCAGCTAGCAGCACACCCCTGCCTGGGGTTGTTCCTGCAAGTGCTCAAACAGCTACCAGGAAACAGCAGGACGCAGAGCAACTGGTGCTTGACGCAGCAGAGACACATGCGCACAACAGCTACTATCTGCCCGCACACACCTGGTCTGAGGCCATCCTGGTGGTGCACAACAGCAGCTGGACGTGCAGCGAGCTGGGACCAAGCTGCACCACACAGTATGGTATGTGAACAGCAATGCTAATGTCCTGCAGTGTGCGGCCAGCATGATTGACTACTGTACTGCTGGTGGTGGTGTGTTACTGCGTGCATGGTCAGCAGCTGGTGCGGTCGAGATCAGTTGGCCACACTGCATTGAAGGGTCTAGTGTCTGCCGCCACAGCAGGCTGTGGAAGCTAGTGGTTGCAGTATGGTATGTGAACCGCAACCCTCTCTACTGCAATGTGCGGCCAGCATGTGTGACTGCTGCTGGTGGTGGTGCGTTGCTGTGCGCATGGTCAGCATGCTGTGCTCAGTTGGCCACACTGCATTGAAGGTCCAGGGTCTGCCGCCAGAGAAGGCTGTGGCACCAAGGAGTTGCAGCTGCAAAACAGGCACGCACGGCATTCGTTTGCGTCAGTCATGCAGTAGCATTGGTGCTGCATCTCCTTGTATTATCACCCCTTGTATCATCAACACTCGCACTTCCAGCCCCTGTACATCTACCCTTGTATTATGAGATTGAACAACTCGGCCCTGATGTCATTAGCAGGGCCAGGACTCAGCAAGTGTATAGATCCTGCACCCCCTGCAGTCTGTGAGGGGCCTGTGCAGACTGTGCTGCCAGCCTGCCTGTCTGCTGCATGGTGCAGAGCAATTTCCATCCTTATAGGGGAACCTGCTGTGATGCAAGGTGACATCTGACATGCATATTGTTGTTCTGTACTAGGCCTCTGTGCAGTCTTACACCTGCTGTGCATGCATGACACTCAGTGTACAGGCTGTACGTGTATACACCTGCCTGCGCTGCCAGCACCAGCGTTGGCGCAGGTGAGAGTGTGTTGCTGCGCATTTGTGGACAGCATTGTTCCATTCCCACGTGTTCGTCATGGAGTTGGAATTGTCTGCATCAGCAATGCTGTAAGCACCTGATGTACATCAAAGTTGTACAATGCCAAGGTTATGCACTGGCAGTGTCACACGGCGTTGTGTTTTGTCTGAGCTGAATGTGAGCTGCCAACCGTTGGCACTGCAGTGCAGTGTGTGCGCATATCACTTCCTTGTGTTTGGGTTGGGGTCCTGTACGTTGGTGCAAGCATGCCCAGCTTGAGCTGTGTACAAGCTTAATAGCAGTGCCAATGAGACACGAGCTAGCACGTGTTGCAGTTCAACTGCTTCCATGTCATCTGCTGGTCCACTGGTCAGCCTGCAGGAGGGGACTGACCTTTTTGTTACCCACCATGTATGATGCTGGCGGTGAGCCAGCGTGTCGATTTACTGCTATCACGCAAGCAGTGCTATCAGCTTTCACTGGCAAGTGATTGCCCCCTGCTGCTAACCACAGTCACTGAGTGCTGGACCCTACACCTAGGGTTCTTGTAGTCTGCTTGTAACGGTTGCGCTGGTAGCTTGTGCTTCAGCGTGTGTGACGTGTGCCAGCAGTAATAGCAGCAGCAGAAGTAGCGGCATACGAGCGACTGCAGGCCGAGCACACCAAACAACCTTGCACCTAGAGTCGAGAGCTGAACACCCGCTTGCCTGCTTGCTGCGCTAAACACTTTTTAAGGTTCCTCAAATATATATTCAAATCAACACTAGCGAGATATGGCTCTACTGCTCAACAGACAGGGGTGTCAGCTCCAGCCAAGGCCTAGGTCCAGTCACAGGCCAAGGATCGTCCTGCAGGCCACCAAAACAACCAGCACAGCCACTTCTTCCCCGATCGCTTACGACTTCTTGAAGCCAGTAACCTCGGCTGGGCAGGTAAGAAGTGCAGCAACCTCAACAAGTAGCTGCTGCTGTAGCAGGGCAGGACAAACACCTGTCAAACAAAGAGCTCTGAGATATGCAGACTCTGATCCACATGTCACGATTATCTTACAGGTTATTATTTGTTGGTGCAGATCAAGGAGCTGAAGGAGGGCATTGCTGCCTTCTATGACGAGTCCAGCGGCCTGTGGGAGAATATATGGGGCGAGCACATGCACCATGGTGGGTACTGCACTGCCAGCCCAGCAGCTCTGCACTGCTAATCACCTGCTGCTCAGTTTTGGATTTGTTAAAAGCTTTGTAGCAGCGGCCAACGGACATGCAGGCTGCAACGAACGCTTGAACAATAGCATGTGCAGTCAGCATGGCAACTGCCACGTGGTAGCCGCGTCATCTTGCAGCAGTTCCTGCAAGCATACTGACAGTTATTGAGTAACATCCGAAAGCTTTGACTACTCATGCAGGTAGTTTCGGCAGCACAGCAGCAGCAATTCTAGCAGTATGCACAACCACTTGCCACGACCTAATGCCATACCTTGGCACAACAGCCTCACTACAGGGCAGGGAACCTTGCGCTCCGCATGCTGCACGACTGGCCGCACGGTCTTGCAGTGCATGACTATTTATAGGACTTACAGCCACAGCACAAGTTAGTTGATCTCTATCTGCCTTGCTGTTGGGCTTTTCCTGCAGGCTATTACCCGGCTGGCTCGCCACCCAAGAGCAACCAGCAGGCGCAGATAGACATGATCGAAGAGGTGCTCAGCTGGGCAGGCGTGACAGCAGCAACCAAGGTGCGGCGCACAAGAGGCAGCAGCGGCAGTAGCAGGCTCCACAGTGATTTGGCGCAGGTTGCACCAGCCGATCAGCACAGCAGGGTACAAGCTGTCTAGGACACACGCATACTAGTAGTGCCTGTGCCAGCAAGCAACTTCCCTTCAACGCCGCAACTTACAGCAGGGTACATGCAGTACGGCAAACTAGGATCGAGTTGCCTGCTCTGAATGTGCGTTTGAGTGCCACAGCTGCTAGTGCCAGCTTGCCACTCTGGCGTCCCTCAGCCATCAACGGCTTGCAGTGACCGCTCGGGCAGAGCCACCGCTAAAGCCTCACCTCATCACTGCTTAAGGTTGTAAGCATAAGAATGCTTGTTACAGTTGGTGTCAAGCAAACTCATCACTGCTTGCGTGTTACTCTCATCATCACAGTACCTCACGCTGCGCTCCTGCACACACACTCACACATTGCTGCTGCTGCTGCTGCTGCTGCTGCTGCTGCTGCTGCTGCTGCTGCCGCTTTTGTCACCACAGATGGTGGACATCGGCTGCGGCGTGGGCGGCAGCAGCCGCCACATCTCGCGCAAGTTCGGCTGCAGCGTGCAGGGCATCACGCTCTCACCCGTGCAAGCCGCGCGCGCGAACGAGCTCTCTGGCCGCCAGGGCCTTGGGGAGTCCTGCAGCTTCCAAGTTGCTGATGCGCTGCAGCAGCCGTTCCCGGACGCCTCATTTGACTTGGTGTGGTCCATGGAGAGCGGGGAACACATGCCCGACAAGCGCCAGTTTGTGCTCGAGCTCGCGCGCGTGTGCGCGCCGGGCGGCGCCGTTATTATTGTTACGTGGTGCCACAGAATTTTGGGCCCTGGGGAGCAGGGTTTGAAGCCGGAGGAGGAGTCGCTGCTGGACAGGATCTGTGAGGCGTACTACCTGCCTGCCTGGTGCTCTGTGGAGGACTATCGGCGGCTGTTTGGTGAGCAAAAGCTTTTGCTCTGTCTTAGACACTGCTGGACTTGAGTTGTTGCAGAAGATTGAGTTCTGGTGGAGATGCCGGCACTGTGGCTGTGTGCGCGCAGTGATGTTTGCCTTGCGTCCTTGTGTCCTGGTGGGAGTGCACCGGATGTATGCACGCATGTGCATGCTTGCTTGTGGAAAAGCCGGAGGAGGCGTCGCTGCTGGACAGGATCTGTGAGGCGTAATACCTGCCTGCCTGGTGCTCTGTGGAGGACTACCGGCGGCTGTTTGGTGAGCTGTGTGGTGCTTGTGTTCCTTGAGTGTTCCAATGAAGATGAAGTCCTGGTGGAGTCCTGGAGGGTCTGGTTTGAGTGTGGCTGTGTACGTTCGGCTTGCTCAGGACTACCGGCGGCTGTTTGGTGATCAGCAGACACTGCAGGGCTTGAGTGGATGTGAAAGCTGGAGTCCTGGTGGAGGTTCATTTACCATTCTGCCTCGCAACCTAGTTGGAGTGCACTGGATGGATGCACGCATGCACACGCTTGCTTAATTGCGCAGAGGCGCAGGGCCCAATGGAGATAGGTGGCCGAACAAAGTTCTTTCACATTGAACACGTCGCATTGAACATAATGTCTTTCATTGCATTGCGCGCTGCATGTGCGCATGCCATTTTTAACCGTTTTGCAGAGGCCGAGGGCCTTGCGGACATCACAGTCAGGCTGCTGCATTTGCAAGGTCACATAACATGTCTTTTTAACATGTCATATAACATGCTGCCACGCTGTGCTTGGCCTTGCCTGTGCAGAGGCTGAGGGCCTGGTGGACACCTCTGTGGATAACCAAAGTTGTTCTTCTCTGAACTTTTGATCTCATTTGCTATTTGCACGCCGAGTGTGTCCTTGTTCCTTCCAGAACAATTTCATCAAAGCAAAGCGTCATCCCATTTGCATGCTGTGCAAAGGCTGAGGGCCTGGTGGACATCAAGGTGGCTGGCCTATGTTGTTTCCCATCAATTTTCTTATCTCCTTTCTCCGACTGAGGCTCACTGTGCGCTGTTTGATGCTTCTGCCAATGCTGTGCAGAGGCTGAGGGCCTGGTGGACATCAAGGTGGCTGACTGGTCAAACGAGGTGGCACCTTTCTGGGCAGAGGTGAGGCAGCAGAGGCAGCAGCAGCAGCAGCAGCAGCAGAGTGGCACAGCCTACAAGTAGCTGTGCAAGACAGCAGCCCTGCCAGGAGGATGCGCCACAGATATGCACGGCAGCAGGCTGTTCAGCAACAGCAGCAGATCACCGTGCGCGGAGGTGACTGCACCGCAAGTGTTATGCTGTAGTACTGCAACTGAGGGTGTAGCGTACTATGCATACATTCGCTTGCGCATGGATGCTCATGCCTGCCTGCCTGCCCGGCTGCGGCTGCCTGCTGCTGCAGGTGATCAAGAGTGCGATGACCAGCACAGGCATCATGGGGCTGTTCAAGGCAGGCTGGACCACCATCAAGGTGAGGGCAAAAGGGTGCCATTACAAAGCTCTTGGCTGCAAGGCAGTACCGTAGGGTGTTGTTGGAGGTATTCTGTGCGCACTGTTCGTAAATGTGCACACGCGATGACCAGCACAGGCGTCAAGGGGCTGTTCAAGGCAGGCTGGACCACCAGGTGAGGGCAAAAGGATGCCAATATCAAGCTCTTGGCGGCAAGGCAGTATACTTTCAGGCGTTGCTGGAGCGTTCTAGGCGTGCTGGTGAGTGAGTTTGCGTGCCTGCGGTGGATTTTGGTTGCTGACATACTTTTCTGATGCATTTGCATGCGTGCAGGGCGCGCTGGTGATGCCGCTGATGGCCCAGGGCTTTCGCCGATGCTGTGCACCTGACTGCCTCTGGTCAACCTGTTGCATTGTCTCGTATGTTTGCTGCGTGCAGGGTGCGCTGGTGATGCCGCTGATGGCCCAGGGCTTCAAGATGGGGCTGGTCAAGTTCAACCTGATCACCGCACGCAAGCCAGCTGCTGCGCAGCAGAACTGAGGCGCGGCTGCTGCCTCAACCTTCGGCAGTAACAATGTCGTTGCAGCGACCTCTTTATTGCTGCTTGTCAGCCAGAGCAATGCATCATAAGAAAAAGGTGGTCTGCGCTGGACGCATTGGTGCAAAAACCCTGGGACGTGATGTGCACTGGGTGATGTGCTGTATGTGATGCATGCGTCACGGAGCCGCAGCTGCGACTGCAGTCATGGCTGTGCAGTCTGGTGTTGCAGTGGTGCAGTCTGGTGTTGCAGCATAGGGCAGTGCCTGCGCACTGTGCCAGGGCTCATTGTTGCATGTCGGTGCAGAGGGGTTGCATGTCAGGTGCATGCCAGCAGCCTAGCGGCTTGGTCCGCATGCTGTGATCATGTCAGGGGCAATCAGCTGGGCTTACTGCTATGCCCAGCCCAGTCTGCAGGAACTACCTGATTGGGGAGTTGATATTGGCCATGGTGTTGCACTGCTGCTTGAGGTTGGGCCAGCATTAGCGCTTGTGAATGAAGATGCAGTTGTCTCGGTAAGAGGTGGCTAGAGCTGCTGACTGGTGTCGCGGCGCCAATGTGCACAGCACCTGTGTGCTTCGCACTGCAAAAGGGGCAGCCGCACACCGCAATACCTGCACCTGTGCTTTGGCTGGCTGTATGTTGGCACGGTGGATGCTAGGCAAGCTTTGCTACCTGCTGTGTGGCAGAAGCATCGAATGGTTGTGTGTCAGGTTTTAGATAGCACACGTTGGCTAGCAGCTTGGATATTTCGAGCTGGCAGCTCACCAGCCAGCAGTTGAGTTCTACTCACCTTTGCAGGGTCAGGCGTAGCTCCTTTGCCACTCGGCAGGTTGCTGCACTTGCTTTGGGTGAAGTGCTGCACTTCAGACATTTTCCATTCCAGTTACTGGCTGATGCATATCAGTCTTGCACATGGGCTGCGTTCAGGTGTGTGTTGCTTGTGTGGCTGCTTCTTTTTGATTGGTGGCTGCGATGTCAGGATGACTGACCTTGGGTTCCATGTCGATCCATGCAGAGTGGTGCCTCTGGCAGTGGCTGTCGGGCGTGGCTGTGATCATTCATGCTGCTTTTCTGGCTGTGCTGCCACCTGGTGACAGGCTGTCAACCCAGCATGAGTAGTTCTGCAAGTGCCAGTGGTGGAGCCAGCATCCGGGCACATGGTTTCGTTATGCTGTTGCTATCTGATACTCTTCAACCAGACAACTGGCAGTGTGCAGAAAGTTCCAAGTGGAGGGCCGCAGCAAGTCCCTTCAAGGGCAGCAAGGCTGACTGAGCCAGCACTGCAGTACTTGCTGGTACAGTTGGTGGACTGGTGCCAGCTGCTGGGTAGCATTGACAAACCAACGCCAAATTCAGGGGTACTGAAAAAGTGATGCCAGGGCATCTGGCTTTGAAAGTTTTTGAAGCAGGGGCGCCCCAAGCCCCTGCTTCAAGCAAGCCCCAATGGGGTTCAGTGGACACTGACACAGTCAGGCATGGTGTCGCCGCGCTCGGAGGGGCAGCTCGAAACTGTTGTGGCTTATAACATTCAGTATCAGCGATCTTAAGCTTTCCTTTTGTACCGTGCAACCGATCACCAGGCCGTGTGCGAAAGCAGACCCACATCTTAGCAAGCCTGTTGAAGCGATCTAGGTATGTTTTTTGAATGTATATATGATCACATCCTGCAGCAGGCCTTACGCATGCAGAGAGCCAAGGGTAGCAGGCCTAGTGCAAGCCCCAGCTGCTGGTGCTCGGTGCTGAATGCTCTGATCCCCGTTATCCACTGTTAGAACGGCCTGCTGCCTGCATGCAGTCGCTATAAACGGCACTCCGGCAACTCTGCTTTACCACCCCTCTGCCTGGTTATGCTGTTCACTGCAGCTCCCGCAGCTCCGCATTCGTTGCCACATTAGCTCGATCGGCAACGCCCACCAGCTCAGAGCAGCTCGTGCAGCGAGGCTATCGCTACTGCCATCACGTACTGCTGGGCAGCACTCTGCAGAGAGTGCCTTTCGGTGCTGTGGGCACTGCAGCACAAGCAGCTTGCAGTTTGAATGTCAGCTGCGTTATACCAGCAGCCTATCCCATCAGACAGCTGGGCAGCAGCGTTGTGTAGGGCTCCCCAAGGGGTCGCAGGGCGGGGCAGCGCTGGCAACAGCAGCACACCTCCGCTTGTGCGTGTTAGGCTATGCCTTCTAGCGCCGCAACCAAGCACGCCAACAGCCGCACAGCAGCAAACACAGCAACATCCACCCTCAACGCAGCAGGAGCAAAGGCTCGCAGCAAATCTGGAGGCGCAGGCGGCCCTTCAGCTGCTGCTGCTGCAGACAGCCACCATGCAGCAGCAGGAGCAGCAGTTTGCATGCCTGCCGGTCAAACCTCAGGAGCCAGTCAGCTTGGCAATGCTTCAGCAGCTGGGTCCAGCAGCAAAGGTAGCAGCAGCGCTCGTGCAGCAGCAGCAAGTGGTACCAGCACTGCAGCTGTTAGTCCTGCAAGCGGTTCAAACAGCAGTGGACCTAGCAGCACAGATGCTGGTCAACGGAGTAACGCAGCACCTCCAGACACAGCAGCGGTTGCTGGGAATGATGCAGCAGCAGCACAGCGTGTATCATCGTCAGCAGAAGCAGCTGCTACTGCAAGACAAGATGCTGCATCCACAGCAGCAGCAGCAGGCGACCCCCAGCGTGTCAACGGCAGCGATGCAGCAGCTGCAGCAACAGCAGCTGGTCAACCTGACACAACAGAAGCAGCCGGAGACAAGCCGCAGCAGCAGCAGCAATTTGCAGCCGGGGAGAGCAGCAGCAGCAACAGCAGCAGCAGCAGGTCAGGCCAACAAGCAGCTGCAACAACAGCCGCCGCCGCTGGCAGCGGCAGCAGCAGGCACGCCAGCAAGCGCAAGCAGCAGCAGGCGCAAGCCAAGCTGGGGCTTCAAGCAATGCCGCTGCAGGCGCTGCTGTCGCTAACTTCAGCGCCGATTGCTGTAGAGTGGGCAGATGCGCAAGCGGGTGGCGCATCTCCTTCAGCGCAGGTGGTGCAGGCTGCTGTGGCAGCGCATGAGAAGTGCAACGACAAAAGCTGCCCTTTCTGCTCTCTTGACCCTGGCTCGGTGCAGCAGGCAGTGCTCGCATTCAAGCAAGCACTAGAAGCAGCAATGAAAGGTCAGGGCCCGCTGCCTCTGATCGAGATTGCGCAGGATGCATCCGTCATCTCTGCTGCTGCTGCTGCGATCGCCGGCGGCAGCAGCCAGAGTCTGCTGACAGCTGGCGCTGCTAGCGGCGGCGCTGCGAGTGGTGCAGCTGCAGGCGGCAGCCCGGCATGCAGCAGCAGCAGCAGCAGCAGTGCGAAGCAGAAGCAGGCGGCAGCCGCAGCAGCAGCCGCCGCGGCCAGCAGCCAGCAGCTGTTTGCGCGTGGCGGCTGGATGGAGGTGTTCAGAGGGAAGCTTGGCAAAGCAGCAGCTAAGCTTGCAGGCCCTGTTGCTGCTGCTCCCGGCAGCAGCAGCAGCGCAGACGGCGACCGCCAGGGTATGACCAGCAGAGATCTGCTTGAGGTTTTAGGGGTTAGGAGCGCCGGCGGGCTTGCAGGAATGCCGGAGGGGCAGCAGCAGGTGTGCCCTGCTGGGCAGGGCGTGCTGGAAGGGGCTGCAGGGCAGGAGCTGCAGCTAGCTGGCCTGGTGAGCCGTGTTTCTCTTCTGATATTTAATAGCATTTCTGGCGGCGTTACCTATTGCTGGTATGTTGGTTGAAGATGCAGGCCAGATGCATGTACTGTGCTCCTTGAAATTTGATTATGCGTGCTGCGCTGCGCGCATAATCAACTGCCTTGTGCAACTGGCACCGTCGCAGCAGGCCGCAGCAGCATCAGTTCTCATCTTCATCAGCAGTACTGCATGTTTTTCACCTTCCTACATTCTGGTCGCGTGCTTTAGCAAGGACCCCAAAGTCCTCACACCTGCATGTTGTGCTGTATCGCTGCCGCTGCCCGTCACCCCTTCTTTCATTCCTTAATCAGTCCCTGCAAGCACCCAGGGACGAGATTTTAGTTGCGTTCTTCAGCAAAGACCTCAAGTCCTCACAAGCCTCAGACCGCGAGCTGGTACTGGCAGTAGCAGCGCAGGACGCAGCCGCAGTTGCTGCTGCGCTGGCTGCCGCAAAGCCAGGTGCAGTGAAGCGGCTGGTGGGACCTGGCGGCTTTACGCTGCTGCACATGGCCTGTGCTGACAAGACGCTGTATGCGACGGCACACACTGCGCTGTCGCTGATGATGGGAGGCTTCTACCACCAGCAGCGGCTGTGGGGCACGCAGGTGGGCATTTGATATGTTTGGCTGCAGCACATGCGGTCAGAGGTGGCAGCCACTGCGAGGTGCAGCCAGTGCATCTGCCACTGTTGCCAAACCTGCGTTGCTGCTGCTCGCTGCTGCACCACCTTCCTGCATGTGGGATTCTCAACTACTAAGGCTGCTGATTGTTCCTGTTGTAGCTCCTGTTGTAAACAGAAAGCATAATCACATGCAAGCAGGCTAATTATCCCTGCTGTTGACTATTCTTGTGTGTCTGTGTGCTGGCGGCGTGTCCCTTGCGCTATGCAGGGCCCTGGCAGTGCAGAAGTGGTGCAGCTGCTGCTGGACGCCGGCGCTGACGTGCACGCGCACACAGCCAGTGATGCATCCACGATGCACATCGCAGCCTGCAGCAACAGCGGCGCCGTGATCCGCGCGCTGGTTAAGGCGGGTGGCAACGCACGCGACAACCGGGCCTACAAAGGTGGGTGGCGGCTGGCGCAGGCACAGCAGCAGCAGCAGCAGCAGCTGCTGCTGTGATCAGAAGAGTAGCAGGATGAGCAGGCCGTAAAGCAGGCAGGCGTAATGTGATGCAGCAGTTCCTGGCATTTGCTAGCATGCCAAACCACCACTGGTCTATCACACGAGCTTGAAATTGTCGTTTGGGCACACAAGTCAAGGCAGGCGGCAACGCACGGGACCACCGGGCCTACAAAGTTCTTCAATGGCAGGCGGCGCAGCAGCTCTGACAATGCGCTGACTTGCTGTTGTCTTGCTGTGTTCACTGTCTCATTCATTTTGCTGTGCCTGCATCCCCGTGTTTTTGCAGGCGAGACGCCGCTCACGTGTGCCGCGTACAGCGGTCACTATGATGCTGTCAAGGCACTGCTAGAGGCCGGCGGCGCTGGTCACTGTTCTGCTCAACAATGCCTGCCTTGCTTGCTGTCTTGCTCTTTGTTTCCTGTTTTCAGGGAGGCTTGCGCCGCGAACGGGCCGCACAGCACGAATGGCACTTGCATGCGCTTGCAAATCAACATACAACCCACCGCGTTTCTCTGCTTGCTGGTCTTGCAGGGGAGACGCCGCTCACGTGTGCCGCGTACTGCGGGCATTATGATGCTGTCAAGGCGCTGCTGGAGGCGGGCGGCGCAGATGTGAATGCGGCGCGCCAGGACGGCACCACGCCGCTGAACCTGGCCGCGTACGCGGATGCAAAGGTGCGTACAGTGCAGCAGACAGTTCTTTTCGACGATGAATGATGGTGAAATCAGGTTTGTTCGGTCTTTCTCGCAAATCGTGTCTGTCCTGTGAGCCGTTCCTTCCTGCATGGTCACCATGTCGCTTGGATCAGCCTTGGCACATCTTGCTGCTTCAGAATTGGCGTCGGCACATGCTGCTGCTCTGAAACTGGTTGCGCCGTGTCGTGCTTTTTTGAGATCGGCCTCCCCGAAGATCGGCCTCCCCGAGTGCTGCTGTTTCAGCCATGTGTTCTACTGGCTGTGCTGCCGCTGCCGCTGCTTGCTGTTTGTCCTATGCAGACCGCGCTGCTGCTGCTTGACCACGCACACATTCTGACTGACTTTCTGAGCTTGTCACAATCAACATGATGCACATGTTCCTTTCGCTGTCACTGCTTGCACCTCTTTCCGCAGACTGCGCTGCTGCTGCTGGACCATGGCGCCAAGCCAGACAGCAGCACCAGCCGAGCCAGCCCCTTCCCGGTACCCCTGGTCATGTCAGCAGCACGGGGCGATGTGGAGCTGTGCAGCAGACTCATCCAAGCGGGATCAGATCCTGATGAGCTGCACCCTACGGAGGGCTTTGCTCCGCTGCATGCTGCTGTTTCGAGCGAGGCGAGCCGGGCAGAGGTTATACGGCTGCTGCTCGCAAGTGGGGCCGACGTGAATTTGCTGCGGAGTGCAAACCCGATATGGAGCCCGCTGATGTATGCGGCTACGAGGGGGTCATTGGAGCACCTGCAGCTGCTGCTGGGTGAGTTGGGGCTAAAGGGTTGGGCTGCAGGTGTACTGGGTGCAAGCTGTACTGCAAGTTGCACTGTCTGAAACACATATGAGTTGTTGATTACTGTACTGCCAACTGTACGAGTGTGCACTACATATTGCATCATAGTGTGTGCGGCTATGAGGGGATCATTGGAGCACCTGCAGCTGCTGGGTGAGTTTTGAGTTCAGGGTTAGGCTGCAGTTGTACCGGAGTGTGCAAGTATCGGCATGTTGTAGTGCATGTTGCACTGCAGGCTGTACTTTCTGTGCTGCAGGGAGTCGTATAGACCCTGGTATTATGATTCTACTCCGCGGCCTCTAGCCGCATACCTGTTTTTCTGCATTCTTATCATTGTGTCTGGTGTGCATTGGGACTTCGATGCTGCAGCCGCCGGTGCCGATGTGCACCTGCCCGACCCCAACACCGGCAATGCAGCTCAGATGGCCTCTGCCGTCACTCTGTGCGTTATTATGTAACTGACTGCTGCTGCTTCTTCTACTGCTGCTGCTGCAGCCGCTGGTGCTGACGTGCACCTGGCTGACCCCAACACCGGCAATGCAGCTCAGATGGCTGCCGCTGTGGGCCACATCGAGGTGGTGGAAAAGCTGGTGGAGGCTGGCTGTGCTTGGCCGCACGGCAAAAAAGCGCACAGCGGCCTGGGGGCCCCAGTGGACGTGGTGGCACTGCTGGCGCAGAAAAGCGGCGTGCCGGTGAGTGTTGTACTTCTCTCTTGTTGTTCCAATATTTTGCATTGGGTTTTACATGCACACTCTATGGACATGGTGGCTGAAGAAAAGCGGAAGAAAGTGTGGTGGTCAGTGACAAGGCTAAGGGCTGGCCACATCGAGGTGGTTGAGAAGCTGGTGGAGGCTGGCTGTGCGTGGCCGCACGGCAAGAAAGTACACAGCGGCCTGGGGGCCCCGGTGGACGTGGTGGCGCTGCTGGCGCAGAAAAGCGGCGTGCCGGTAAGTCATGTCTGTTTCTCTATTGAATCATTTTGACACGCAATCCATACACACTCTGTGGACGTGGTGGCTGGAAAAGCGGAAGAAAGATGGAAGACCAGTGAGGTGGTAAGTTATAAGTTGTATAACACTCAGGTCTGGCCACATTGAGGTGGTTGAGAAGCTGGTGGAGGCTGGCTGTGCGTGGCCGCATGGCAAGAAGGCCCACAGCGGCCTGGGCGCGCCTGTTGATGTGGTGGCGCTGCTGGCGCAAAAGAGCGGCGTGCCGGTGAGTTGCTTGGGTCTGCCGTCCCGCTTCTTTAGACTGTTTTCCACTTTTGTATACTTGGTGGATGTTGTGGCGCTGCTCACAAAGAGGCGCGTTGGTGTATGACATTGTTGGTCCTGGGCCGACAATGTCTCTCACCAACGTGCCTTTTTGTTGAAGTCGTGGAGATTTGTTGAAGTCGTGGAGAGGTTGGTGGAAGCTGGCTGTGCGTGGCCGCATGGCAAGAAGGCGCACAGCCGTCTGAGGGCGCCTGTTGATGTGGTGGCGCTGCTGGCGCGGAAAAGCACGTAGTGTCACTCTTTGTGTCAAAGTTTGATTCAAATCTTGTGTCATTCTTTCTATTTATTGTTTGTGGCGCTTTGGGCGCGGTGCCGCTGCTGGCGCGAAGCGCGGCGTGCCGGTCAGCGACATGTGAGGCCTCCCGGGCCACTCCCACTCACATCCAGCCCCTCTCACTTGCTTACTCTTGTTCTCACTGCCTCCAGTGCTCAACCTCGTGCTTCACATGTGCTTAACCTGTGCTGTTCTGCTGCCTGCTCCACTACGCCACGCAGGCCGAGGAAGTTGTCAAGCGGCTGAAGCGTGCAGAGCGCCGTGGTGCAGACGCGCGCGCCAG
>RWJK01001625.1:54546-108913 GCA_004335835.1 Scenedesmus sp. ARA3 | reverse complement strand
TTCTTCTGCTGTGCAGTGCTGTCCCTGCAGGCCTGCTGCAGCTGCTCCACTGGCAGCCGCCACTGCAGCTTCACCCCATCCTGCAGCAGCCTGATCTGCCGAGGACCCAACCGCCAGCTGCTGGGGGCACCTTGGATGCTGTCTATTGCCGCATGCAGCTCTTCTGCTGAAGCAATGACCTTCAGTGGCAGCAGCTCCCTCAGCTGCTTCGCATAACAGCCAAGCAGCTGCTGCTCGCTGTCTGCTGGAAGTGCAGCGCAGTGCAGCGCAAAAGGTGATAGCTGCGGTGCGCAGACCAGCTGCGCCAGCGCTGCCTTGGCTGCTGCTGCCTTAGCTGCGTCGCCTGCCTGTGCCTGCACGTACTGCTTCGCTGTGTACAGCACCGTGTCCTCTGAAGGCACGCGCAGCTGGTCAGAGCTGAGCAGCAGCTGCATTGCTGGCAGCGGCAGCTGCAGCAGCAGTGCTTGCCGCTGTGCATCTGACCACACTGCCTGTAGGTCACCCAGAACAACAACCAGCACCTTCTGGACCCTGCCGCCAGCATCAGCTGCTGAAACAGCCTCTAGACCTGCGCTGCTATCCCTACAGCAGGCTGCATGCTTGACAATGCTTGGCAGCAGCTGCAGCAGACATGCAGGCCATTCAGGCAAGGCTGCCAATGCATCCAGCGCTGCTGCTGTAACGCCTTGTGCTGACGCTGCTGCTGCTGCTTGCAGTGCCTGCACTGCCTGCTGTCCTGCAGCGTCTGCATTGATCATGTCTGCAATGACCAGGGTATGCACCATCTGGTGCTGCTCCAGGCTGCTGATGGCCTCAGGCTTTTCATACATTGCTGCAATGACTGCCTTTGCTGCTGGCAGCTGCTCTGCAGACTCAATGGTCAAGTATACTTTGGGGCGTTCGGAGCCCGTATCATTCGCCCTGCTGCTGCTGCTGCTGCGCTTGCTGTTTCTGCTTCTGCTGCTGCTGCTGCCGGTGCGTGCTGTAGTATTGGGTGTTGTGGGAGGCTGTGGATTTGGTTGCCAGCATGCTGCCTGTTGGACAGCAGAACAAAACGCACCGGTGGTAGCAGGTCGCATACTGTGGGTTGAGTGCATTGCTGACCACAAACAACCGGCGCAGATGATGTGGTGCATTGGCTCAACCATGCTGTGTTTGCTGATGCTGCTGCTGATGCTATGGTCTATCTGACCCAGCCGTGTGCCAGGTGCACTGCACCAGCTGGCAGCTGAATGTGCAACTCCTGCAATGATATGCACGAAATCCACTTGCAGACCGCCTAACTGCGGCAGCACAACACTCTGCCAATGCATGTGCAGCACACTGCAGCAGCAGCACCGCCCCGCCTCACCTGCTGCCTCATGAAGTACTCGCTCTCATCCAAGACAAAGTTGTGGGCAGGGAATCTCGCCAGCTCCTGCACTCCAACTGCAGCTGCTGATGCTTCTGCTGCTGATGCTTCTGCTGCTGATGCTTCTGCTGCTGCTGCTGCTGAGCTGCTTGCCTTCCTGGTGCGCTTGGCAGCTGGAGCAGCATCCTTAGCCTGGGGCAGATGGTCTTCACAGCCCCGCTTCGGGCACCTGATCACCAGATCGACATCGGCGCGCACGTTACCAACCCGTTCTTGTTGAAAGTATTTGGCAGGGAGGACCATGCTTGCAGCTGCACCGTGCTGTGTGGCCTCTGTGAAGGTGGGCTGTCACAGCGTCCTGTTTTGAAACACTTTCAGCAAGTTTATGCAGAGCTGGATGGTGCCGATTGGCTCGAGGTCCCTCCAAGGCGTCAGGCCCTACAGGAAATGGTCTCGACAAATGTCATAACATCCTCCGACGATTTCCAGCGGCGCACACACAGGCTGCATTGTTTGGCGATCAAAATAAAACTGGCTGTTGCACTGCTGGTCTGTTGCACGCTATGAGCAAAAGTCGGTTGGCTTTCAGATGCGGTTGGCGCGTCCAACGTATGCAACAATCGACCAGGTAGATAACAAGCGTTGCAGGAAACACATCTGCAATAGCTGAAACTAAATTTCATGCAGGTAACCAGCCACATCAGCTGATCTCCATTGAATTTCGCACTCAGTGGAAGACTCTGCTGCAGCAATGCCTGCAGGCATTGCATTGAAATATGCAGTAGTTGGTTGCAGTGAAGTCTGCTCCCTGTCATCCCAGCTGGGAGCTGCAACCAACTACTGCATGTTTCAAGCCTTGGGGTGTGCACTTTTCAGCCTTCCAGCGTTTGTTGCAACGTAGTTTTCGTGTGCACTCCTGAATACAAGGCCTTGTAACCCCGTCGTCCTTGGAAGTACGACTAAGCAGTTACTCAAGTTTGTAGTACACGCAACTGCAGACACAGCCAGGGCTGCTGACGTCCCAAAACGTATGACACCGCTTAGGTGACCTGAACAGCAGCATTTCTGTACGTACTTAATGGCTGCAACGTAGCCACGTCCCGGGTCTGGCTGCCATAGCGATAGCACACCATATAGATCATCTTGGAGGGCCAGAAGCCTGCGGGCAGGGGGGCTTCTGGTCCAGCACTGCTTTCAGTTGTGCATTTACCATGCCTAAAACTGTCATATTAGATCATCTGTACAAACACATGGCATGTGTTTCGCATGCGCATGCAGCAACTGCTGATGCTGGAAAGATGTTACCTCCCAATGACTGGTGTGGGAACAGCACTGTAGTGGCAATTTTGATAGACGGGGCTCAAAGCCTGCATTGCCGCCGCGCACAAACAGCGCCTGGCGTGCACCTATAGTAGTAGCTACTGCTGAAGCTGTACAGCTCACATATTGAGCAAACACCTGGTTGCATTTGCCACGCAGCCCGCCAGAAAGGGCACAAACACATTCACACCCTTCTGCAGCAACAGGCACGCCAAACACTCAGCCAAAACCACTCAGCTGCCCGCTGGTGCACTGTAGCTGGTTGCCAAGTAGCTGGCCCAGCAACAAAAGGGCGAATTGACACAGTCAATGCACTCACGCACAAGTGCACCAGCTGGAGCTTGCAGCAGCAGCTGCTGCTGATTGCAGCATAAACACCAGGCCGCCATCCACTCCCACATCAGTTGCGCTTGCTGCTACCACGCTGCAGGCATGCAGAGGTCCTTCTGTTGATAACCATGGCCGCCGCCGCTGCTGCTGCTGCTGCAGCCCAGCAGGAAGCTGTCCATCACTGCTGCAAAAAACAAATCACTGCTGCCACAGCAGACATCTGAATACAGCCCATCATGTCGAATGCCTACAGCCAGCAAACCCTACTAGCTGCTCCTGACAACCACACCTGGCCATTCAACAACTGCTGCTGCTCTGCTGACAGCAGCAGGGGTCAAATGAGATAGCCTGACAACAATGCTGCTCCATTGGGGCGCGGGGCGGATGGCGTTGAGCGGCTTGGCGGTGCCGCCACACAGCAGAAGCGGCTTCTTCGGAACACACCTCGGCACCACGAGCAGCCGGCAAGCACTCCACACAGCAGCATCAACGCACACACGCCTAAACATAGCCTGCAGCACACCGTAACTTGTAAATTACATCGCATGCAGGTTACACCGGGCACACCCTTCCATGTAAAGTAAGCTATGGCTTTATGGGTAACATGATGATGAACACTGCTGCTACAGCACCCTGCCCGTTGCCGCCGGCCTTTTATACATAATTTTAAGCACAACTTGCGTTGTTTGAAACGGCCAGGGAAGCCCAGAACTCCCCCACCTCCTTACCCGTCATCGGGTACCCCAAGCACAACTCCAGCCGCTGCAGCTGCGTCAGCCCTGTCAGCTGCACTAGGCTCTGCGTTGTAATCCCACAATTCTCCGCCACGCGCAGCTCTGTTAGCTGTCTAAGATGGGCAATCTCAGCCAGACAAGCTGCACTGCGCAAGCTGCATCGGCCAAGGTTTAGATGCCGCAGCTGCCGGCAGCTGCGCGCAATCGCTGCTGCTGCCTCATCTCCCACAGCTGCGCCCAAATCATCCAGCACCAAGCGAGTGAGGTTAGTCAGCGCAGTCAGCGCCAGCGCATCACAAGAAAGCAGGCATGATTCACGCCGGATGTGCAGGTCTCGCAGGTTCGTCAAGCCCGCCACTGTGCCACACGCAGCCACAGGCGCACTAGGCACACTGTAACCAGGGCAACGCAAGCTCTGCTTTACTGCTGCCTCCAGCTCAAGTTTGGTGAGGCTGGTGGCTGCTGCCAAGCCAGATATGAACACGTTCCACAGCTTCTCAGTGAACCGCAGCTCATGCAGGTGCCGCACTGCAAGCTCCCGCAGCTGCGGCAGATGCGGCCACACAGCTGCTGCTGCCGCTGCCAGCTTCGGGCGGTCAAAGTGAAGAGACAGCTGCTGCAGTGCTGACAGCTGCATCAGCGGCTGCAGCAGCTGCACCATGTCCGGGGGCGGCCCCCTGCTGCTATCACCTAAGCGGCAGAGGAATGTCAGGCCCTGTAGCTGCTGCAGCTGCCCCACTGCGTCAAGCTGATGCTGGTAGTACATATCTCCAAAGTGCAGCCGCTGAAGCTGCACAGGAAAGTGCACCTCAGAAAAGCAGCTGCAGTTTTGGTAGCTATCTGCATTGATGAGCTCCTGCAGCTGCTTCATGTGAGAGAAGTCTAAGGGTGGCCAGTCTTCATACGTATCATCAACTGGCAGGCGCAGCACGCGCAGCCGTGACAGACCAGGCAGCAGTGCTGGAAGCACTGACTGCTGCCTCCCATCTTCATCCTCGCTTCTGCCTGCTGCTGCTGCTGCTGCTGCTGCTGCTGCTGCTGCTGCTGCTGCTGCTGCTGCTGGCACGCCGTCATCGTCGTCAATCCACTGCTGCGGCCCATCACCATCCTCACTCCACTGCTCAGACATATCTTCATGCATAATCCACTGCTCCGAGTCGCTGTCTGCACGCAGACCCCTCCACTGCTCAATGTCTAAGCACTCAGTGAGGTCTAGGTAAGTTAGCTGGCGCAGCTTAGAAACGGCTGCTAGGCAGTCCGCCGCATTACGGCACATGTAGTCCGTGTTTGCCAGCGTCAGCTGCTGCAGCCTGCTCAGCCGCGCAAGTGCGGCTGATGCATCTGCGCCACATAAATAATACTCATCATCATCCCCAAAGCCTTCCTCCCGCCCTCTGGGCCATCCCAGATCCAGGTGAAGCTGTGTCAGGCTGTGTGCTGGCAGTGCAGCCAGCAGCTTTCTTGAGCCACGCCAGTTGCTGCTGAAGCTCTCCAAGCGCAGGCCCTGCTGCTGCTGCCGCAGCAGCTGCCGTCGCTGCCGCCGCCGCTGCTGCTTTGCAGTACCTGCACCTGGCACAAACCCTGCTGCTGCTGCTGCTGCTGCTGCTGCTGCTGCCTGCGGAGCTGCTTGCTGCAGTGCTTCAAGCAGCAGCGGCAGCGCTGCCTCGTAGTGACGGTCCCATGGTAGGTACTCAACTACATAGCCCCTCGACTCCTCCTCAACATAACACACTTTATCTGGATCCTCTGCCAGCATGCAGAGGCTATTGACAAGAACGGCATGCTTCCGCAGCCACTGCACAAAGCCGCGCAGGCGTGACAGTGGCCTATTTGGGGAAAGCACCACTGCCATGTGGCAGCCGCTGCACTGCTGCACCGCCTGCCGCAATGTCTTGCATGTGCTGGCTGCTCTACACAGGACACTGGGGTGCCTGATAAAGGCTGGCTGCTGGATTGCTACTGCTAGTGTTGCCAAGGCTGCGTCCTGCAGTTGTGCACATCAGATACAGGCAGAAGCAGCAGCAGCAACGAGGTAGGTCAGGGCACGCTATGCAGCAACATGCATCGCAAGCAGTCATGCAGAGCTTGCATGCTCATTGGCATGAACTTCGCGGTTGCGTTGAATACCTCAGAAAGTTCTGCCTTGCAGTGCTAACAGTGTGACAAAACAACGTGCTGCTGGCAGCAGCCTGCTGCTGCTGCTGCTGCTGCTGCTGCTGCTGCTCACCTGCTGACATTGCTGCATGACACCGGATGGCACAGCACAGCGATGGTCCGGATGAAACAAATGGTTTTGAGCAGGTGCGCTGCCGGCTTGTTACGGCCCCTGCACGATCGCTGCTTACAGATTTAGAGAGGACGGCTTCCAGATGCTGCAAAACACGCAGACAGGAACGTTACGGCTATCGCCATTAAATTACAAAGCTCGTACACCTGAGGTGTCAAGAGCCACGCAGCTGAGAAGGGCCAGCTAACGCCAATGTGGTAAACCATGTAACCAGGCGGACAGTGGCGTACACTGGCGTACACGTGCACGTGGTCACGTGCAGTTTGGCAGTACGACATGGCATGTGCGTAGCGGCCGTCGGAACAGCTGCCAGTTTGGTGTATTCTAAGATGAGGGGCAGGCAGAAAAAGGCAGGCAGATTTGCGGCCTGGGCTGACCAGCATACTCAGTACCATGCACACTGGCGCCACTGGTACCACCAGCCTGCAGGGCACAAGTCCTGAACCAGGGAATCGATCACGCGTTTACAAGCCACTGTCACACACAGCCACACGTGCCAAAGAGCCAAATTGTATGACACCCAATAAACCCATCATCCCGAACAGCGCTGCCCCTGATGACATGTCAGTGCTGCAATCCGGTCAGCATGCCCTCCACTTGCTGCCCCCAGGGTGCCATCTGCTGCCAACGCGATCGCAGCTGCTGTTGGAAACGCAGCTGCGCTGATGCTTGATCGCCACGCTCACACCGGCCGGTAGGCCAGCCAGAAGGCGAAGGGGAACTGAAAGATGGCCAGGGCCAGCAGCAGGTAGTTGGCCATGCGCATGTCAGTGCCTGCAGACAGCCAGGGCAGCAGCAGCAGCAGCAGCAACAGCAGAAAAGTTAGCGTTTGGTAAACAACACAACCACCGCCATAACACGGTTTGAGAGTGTTGCGCGATGGAGACAATGCCCGGCCTTGTGAGCCAATGACAGGCTTGGAGCTCATGAAACTGCACCCTGTGATGCTGCGCACGCACCGTCTGGTGACCCCTTCCTTGCGCAGTGTGTGCTCATGTGTCTGATGTGCAATAGCACACTGCCCCAGCAAGCAGAAACACAGAGAGGGGTGTCTGCCTCTCTGCTGTCCCCACTGCTCCTGAGGCAAGTTGGCTTTACGCACTGCAGACCTAGCTGTATCTGGAGGGAGATGAAAACCCCCAGCTCTACTCATCACAAGGAAGCGTGCACTCCTGAAAGATGACACACGCACACGCACACGCACACGCACACGCACACGCGCACGCGCACACACGCGCACACACACGCACACACACTGTTTGCAACAAGTGCCTCTGCGCACCCCGTTTCTGCACTGTGTGCTTGTATTAACAAACTGCTCCAGCTCCACCCACCGTAGGTGCGCGTCTCCTGGAAGATGACTCGCTTCATGGTCTTGACCATGAAGATGGCCATGGCCAGGCTGCCGTACGCACCCAGCGCGTAGTAGCCCCACTTGCCTGCAGCCGAATGAAACAGTATGAAACCATTTTTGAGTAGGGACCAGGCTGTTGATACACCCACAGGCTTGATAGCATCGCCAGCTGCCGTACGCGACCTGCGCATAGTAGAAACACTTGCCAGCGTGCATTACATCAAAATCAGCGGGTAGCAGTGTCGTTGCAGCTCATCATGCTTTGAGACGGCCAGGGCCGGGCTGCCGTACGCGACCAGCGCGTGACTGTCCAACTTGGTGGCGAGCCGTTTGCAGACGACAAAAGCATCAGCAACACAGCTTCAACCACTGACATCTAATCAATGGCCAGGCTGCAATGCACACCCAGTGCAGATTAGCCCCACTTGCATCTGTGTAGTTGAAAGCCAATGTCAATTGAACCTGTTGCTTCCGCAATGAACAGCCCACCAACACCCCCACACACGTAGAGACTTGGCCAGGCTACTGTCAGTGCCCACACAGTAGTAGCCCCAACACCCGCTTCTACAAGTCCTAAACATCTACAATACACACACCTGCCAGGAAGCCTGCGATCGTGGTGATGCTGATCATCACGACGCGGTGTCTTGTGTAACCAGCACCTCAGTCTCCACCCCTGCTTGCCGCACAAAACTTGGCAGACATGCATCACCCCCAACGCAGCGCAAACTGCGCGGGAATGGACGAACCCGTGGCACATGCCAGTACATACCCAGGAACCTACCAGGTACATTAGCATTACCTGCCAGGAAGCCTGCCACGGTGGTGATGCTAATCATCACGAAGGGGTCCCGTGTAGGCCAGCAGCCACCACAGCAGTGGCAAGTAAGTAGCAGCCGCATAGAACTTGGCACATTTCGAAATCTACCAGATACAGTCCAGATACAGTCTCATAACATGCAGCTGTATTACCTGCCAGGAAGCCCGCCACGGTGGTGATGCTGATCATCACGAAGGGGTATCCCGTGTATGCCAGCAGCTCCGCCCAGGGCACGCTGGGCACGTTGAGCCCCTTGAGCAGCAGCCGCGCCACCACCCAGTGCACGCCCCACGCAAAACATGCGCTGTACAGCTGCGGGGGTCAACAACAACAAGCAGCAGCAGCAGCAGCAAAAATGTGGAAGTATGTTGATGTCTGTACACAAAAGCCCACCCAGTGCACGCCCCACGCAAAACACGCGCTGTACAGCTGCAGGGACAAACAACAGCGAGGGACAACAAGTAGCGGCAGTGAAAGGGCAACGTTGTGTTTGAATGCCTGTTACGCAACGGCACAACCCAGTGCACGCCCCACGCAAAGCACGCGCTGTACAGCTGTGGGGATCAACAACAACAACAAGCAGCAGCAGCAGCAGCAAACATGTGAAATGTATGTTGATGTCTGTTATGTAACAGCACCACCCAGTGCAAGCGCCACGCAAAGCACACGCTGTACAGCTGTGGGGGCGGAAACGCAGCAACAAGACAGCTAGCATGACTCAGCGTTGGAGTGCATGCGTCTCCCACCACCACCCAGTGCACGCCTCACGCAAAGCACGCGCTGTACAGCTGCAGCGGAGAGGAAAGGCGCTTTTCAAATGCTTCCAAAAGCCACCTGCCAAACTCACCGTGGCGCTCATGGCCTCAGGCTTGAAGGTGTGCTTGAAGGCCAGCACCGTGCACGACAGCAGCGCGTACGCCCACAGCCCCATCAGCGGGATGAACAGGTCTGGCGCGTTCACGTCAACGGCCGGCGGCCGGTAACGCTGCCCACCTGCGATCTGCAGTGCGGTTACAATACCATCAGCAAGAAGCCTGTGAATTGCTGGCAGCGACCACAAAGAAGAAAGCCCACAGCCCCATCAGCGGGATGAACAGGTCTGGCGCATTCACGTCAACAGACGGCGGCCGGTAGCGCTGGCCGCCGGCGATCTGCAGGATTGTTTACGTGATGGAGGGTGCAGAGGGCAACCGCAAGAAGCCTGTGAGCTGCTGGCAGCGCAGGACTGGCTGTCCTGCAAAAAGAGAGCGCTGCCACTGCTAAGTGCTAGTGTTTACTATAACTAGAAAGAAGACCGCCACAGCCTCATCAGCGAGATGAAAAGGTCTGGCGCAATGACATAAACAGGCCGCCCGCGATCTGGGGGTGACCACGACAGCAACGCTTAGGTTCTGAGCTGCCTCCAGCACATGGATCCTGCTGTGCTACTGCAGGATTTGAGACACAGGGGTCCTGCTGCTGCAATAGCTGGGTGGCTCTGCCTGCTGTACAGTACTGGCAGGTGCAGCCCACACACTGCTGCCACTTGATGCAAGTCTGTATAGCTGTTGCAATGGAGCATTCCTGGATTACAACAACTGTGCTGCCTGGTGTAGGATGCAGTTCTCAAGCTCACACCTGCTCGTGCATGCGCGCGTATGTCCATTTGCCGAGGAATGGCACCAGCAGCATCAGCAGCTTGTTCGCCACTGCCAGACGCAGCAGCAGCAGCAGGGGCAGCAGCACAGAATGCAACATCAGAGTCACACCATAGCAAGACCAAACACACTGACAAAAGGCAGCAGCTGACCCGTCTCCTCTCACTGCTGCTGTGTCATCGAACCCGGCAGCATACAGGCATCTGCTGCAGGGCCTGTAGCACACCGAGCCTGTAGCAGCTGATGCTGCTCATGCCTGCCAATGCACCAAGTAGGCAGCGATCACGCCAGCTGTGCCTGCACCGCTCTGCCTGCTCATCTGTGCTCATCTGCTGTGCCCAACCCTGCGCGCCACACCCATGCTGCCCCTATGCCGCTGCTGCTGCTGCTGCTGTGCCCAGCCCCTGCTCGCCACAGCCCTGCTGCCTCTGCGCTGCTGCTGCCGCCACTGCAGCTACTGCTGCTGCCAGCCTGCAGCGCACCGTAGCTGTTGCTGATGTTGAACAGTGCGCTCATCGTCCCCCCGGTCATGTTGGTCTTGATCCAGCTCACGCGCTCCTGCATGTAGTGCTGCGGCGCTGCTAGCAGCCCAGCCCCTACGGAAGCAAGCAGACACAGTAGCGCCAAAGAAGTACAGCAGGCTCGTGTGCTACATCAGCCAGCCAGCTGTTGCAGAGCGAGGTAACCAGTGCATCTGCTCAACCTGGTGTGCCTACACAGAGGTGTCGGACATTGCTGGCGACGGAAACATGCTGTAGCAAGCACTAGCAACGACTGCAGCGGCGCTGCTGCTGCTGCTGTTGCAAGCGTGCTCGTCATGTATTGTATGCTGCTGGCCATACTCCTGCTGCTGTTGAGTGCTGTTGCTTGCTTGCAGCATGTCATGCAAGCAGCGGTTACACCATCAAGTACATCTGCGTGCATGTTGTTCCTGCCCTGCTGAACCTGACAGCTGCAGATAGCACCAAGACGCCAATGGATACGAGTTAAACTGCACCTGTCATCAGCGACAGCGGGTTGAGGTTGCTCATGAAGCCACTGCCTGCCATGGCTGGAGCTGCAGGCATCTGCATAGGCATCTGCACACATGCATACCAATCAGAGTTCAGAACATAAACATATGCAGGAGAACGCACACGTAAAGATTGACGGCATGTTTCCAGTTGAAGGAATTGAGCCGCATAGCATCAGCCGTAACTACATGCAGCGCAGCGCTACAAGCTGTGCAACTGCTGCTGTGCCAAAAGCAGTTGCTGTGCAGGCAGCACATTCAGTGCGCAAGCTGCCATGAGTAATATTTGCAGATGCTTCTGGGCACTAGATCAAGCAGCACAACTCGCCTGCGGCATTCCAGTTGATGGAGGTGCTTGCGGCGTGTAAGATGGTGGCACGTACTGCTGCTGCGCACTGTACTGCGCTGGCTGGGATGGCACAAAGCCTTGCTGCTGAGGAGAGTAAGGCCCCGACATCATAGGTCCTGGAAAGCTGCTGACGTGCGGCATCTGCGCCTGCTGCTGCCCTGGCATCTGCTGATAGGGCTGCTGCTGTATGTAGCCTGGGTAAGAGCTGGGTTGCCCCACCCCGGGCTGTCCTTGCTGCTGGCGTCCTTGCGAAGGAGGGCCCATCGGAGCCCCATAGTTGTATGGTGGTACGCCTTGCGGCGGAGGCGGACCGTAGTTGTAAGGGGGCTGCATTGTATCGACTGCAGCAGGACAAGCAACTTCCAACGGTGTTGTGCCGAGCACGGAATGCAGACTATTTGTGCAGGAAGTGTCGCTTTATAGTTTCGAGGTCATTGCTAGTAGTTAGGTGCTTGGATGCAGCATACAGCCAAAACACCTTGACAGTTGGTAGTGTTCAGGGCCCTGTTCAAAGTTGAGTGTCATGTGCGTCGCATCACGGGCCAGTTTCTAGGTTGATGCGGGATAAATATTTACAGTTTCTCTGTCACGTGTTAAGTTCAACTGACTACTGCCATCAAGTGCAGCAAAGCTGCTCAGCACCGCCAGTGTACAAGCTGCCAGGCAGTGCTGAGAGCTCACATATGCACCAACCAGAAGCAGTCCCTTACTGCTACGCACCTACTGACTGCTTATAACTCATACTTCAGCCTGATGATCTGCCAGAGCAGGATGTACATGCATGATTTGGCGGCACATGCTCATGACAAAGCACCACATGATCCTGCAGTGCAGGACCTGCACACACAGTTGCGCAAGTACTGGCAGTTCCCAAGTCCCAACATCATCCACATGCACTTTCAACGGATTGTTTGCAGGAGCTGTGTATGCAGCGCCGATTGGTCTCGCTCTGAAGTGCCCAGCAGGGCCTGGTTGCTCTCCCTGTTATGGCAGTGGAACAGCTAGGGCTTTGCTGACGAAAGCCCAGAGCCAATTTGTGTGCGCGAAGAATTCCAAACCTGTTTAGCAGTCATTTGCGACATATATGTTGCCGTGCTGTCAACTTGGTTGCTGGTAACTACATCGCACTCGAGCATTCTCAAGATGGCCCTCGACCCCCAGAAGACAGCGCTGGTCCTGATTGAGTTTCAGGCAAGTTTACGATTCTTGTAGTGCTTGTGAAGCATTTTCATCACTTTTCTACCTCAAGATGTGTTCGTAGAACGAGACACAGCTGGACTGGGCTCGTCACTGCTCCTGCCTGCACCTGCTGTCAGGTGCCCCACGATCTGGCCAATAACTTGCATGCCATGCTTCAACGCAGAATGAGTTTACTACTGAGGGTGGCAAGCTGCACGATGCTGTCAAGAGCGTGATGGAAAGGTGAGCAGCAGTGCTGTCACCCTTGCATCTGCATGACGGTCAAACTGCAAACTTCATGCTGCTGCAATTCTTCACTTGATAAGCAACATGCAAAGCTCAGGTATGCTGGCAGAACCTTTTTGTTAGAGGCAACAATCCCAAGTGTGCGCAGCAAGTGCTCAGGCTGCACGTGCCAGCACTGCATGCTGTGCAAATGGTGGGTTGCCATGCGTGTGTGAGAGAACGCAGCACTGCAAGAACAACAGGCAGTAGCTTGTGATGCGCACCCACAACTGCACAATTACCATGAAACGTAGTATTACTAACAGCATGGTGGTTGCTGCCTGCAGCACCGGCATGCTTGCCAATGCCAAGGCCACCATGGATGCGGCCAGGGACAAGGGGGTGCTCATCTGCCACTGCCCCATCACATGTGAGCGGCAGCAGCAGCACCACCAGCAGCAGCAGCAGATTGTTGCAGTCAAGGACAGCCAGCAGCTGCGGCAGCAGCAGCAGCAGCAGCAGCAGCAGCAGCAGCAGGCACTTGATGATGGGTCGCCAAGCTGCTTTGGGTGGTGAAACAGCGCCATCATCTGGGTACACTCAGCTTGGTGCCGTCTGCAGCAGCAGCGCCGCGAGCCCAGTGTTTCATAAGCGATGCAAGGAGTGCTTGCTACTGCGCAGCGCTTACTATGATCCAGCAGCAGGAACCACCATCAGCGCTTCATACCTGCTGCCTGCTTCTTGCAGCGCCACTGTTTTGTCCCGCTCTTCCGCAGTTATCTGACTGCTGCAATTGTCTTGTTCGCTGCTATGCTGTTCCTCCTGCAGTCTCTGATGACTATAAGGAGCTGTCAAAGGAGCCATACGGCATCCTGGCAAAGTGAGCAAAGCAGCAGCATGTTGCTTGAGCTTGATCTACTTTTGACTGTTTCAGGAAGGCATCTTACTGGGCAGCTGCCGCTTGTCATGTTGCATCCGTTACGTGCTGGTGTGTTTGTTCAACACTCAGCCAGCTGATGGCTCTGCCTGTTCACGTTGCAGCTGCAACTGCAGAAAGACACCTGTAAAGTTGCCGCTGTGCCTCTGTCCCTTCACATCAGCATGCAAGCCGGTGCACTCAAGGTGGCTTGCAAAGGTGCTGTGTGTGTTATTTCACGACCAAGGAAATTCCTTTGGCGTCGCTGCTCGTGTTTAGTTGCGAGTGTGCAGTGTGAAGGGCGGCGGCGCCTTCAAGGCATCCGAGTAGGGCGGCGCCTTCTGTGACAGTATGAAGCATCACCCTCCCATCAACTTACCGTCTCTGCAACTCATGCCTCGCTGTTCGTGTGCGTGCAGTGTCAAGGGCGGAGGCGCCTTCAAGGCATCCGAGTGGGGTGGCGCTTTCTGTGACGCCATGAAGCCAGCACAATCAGACATGCCACACACTCAACTCGAAGCCATTTGCCGCACTCGTGCCTGCTTTGTTATGCCTCATTTGTTATGCAGTGTCAAGGGCGGCGGCGCCTTCAAGGCGTCAGAGTGGGGCGGTGCCTTCTGTGCCAGCATGAAGCCAGCAGACACAGACATGGCACACAATCAAGTCACACTGTTGCCACTGTTTGCCCGACTTGTGCTGTTTATTTGTGCAGTGTCAAGGGCGGCGGCGCGTTCAAGGCATTTGAGTGGGGCGGCGCCTTCTGTGACACCATGAAGCCAGCAGACACAGACATGCCACACACTCAACTCAAAGCCATTTGCCGGACTCGTGCCTGCTTTGTTATGCCTCGTTTTCTGTGCAGTGTCAAGGGCGGCGGCGCTTTCAAGGCATCCGAGTGGGGCGGCGCCTTCTGTGATACCATGAAGCCAGCAGACACAGATGTGATTGTGCAGGGCAAGCGCGGCCTGTGCGGCTTTGCCAGCACCAACCTGAGGTTCATCCTGAGCCAGAACCGCATTGAGAATGTGGTGCTGGCGGGCTTTTTGGTGAGGCGCGGCAGCATGCAATTCTTATTGTTATTGGTACAACCTGCAGCAGTGATGTCGTGGGCATTGCTGGCAGCAGCTGTACTGACCAGCGCAGGCGTCGGTGGTGGTTGCACGCAGCATGCATCTGTGCTGCTGACGCAGCAGCTCAGCTCCATAAAGGCTGTGCCGGTCAGGCCTGTGCGGCTTTGCCAGCACCAACCTGAGGTTCATCCTCTACCAGAACCGCATTGAGAACGTGGTGCTGGCAGGGTTCCTGGTGAGGCGCGGCAGCATGCATTTTCCTCATATCTGGCTGCACTAGCGGCACCGTGAGGGTTGATGCACCAACGCGGCAGCAGCCCATCTGGCTTGTAACATTGGCTTCGGCAGACGTAGCAGCCGCATGCATCTGTGCGTCTGACACAGCAGTGCTGCTAAAGGTCTTGCTTTGCAGATACAACAAGTTGCTCAGCTCTTTGTCCTGCCTTGCTTCTTCCTCACAGACCAACTGCTGTGTGGAGTCCACCATGCGGGCAGCGTATGAGAATGGCTTCAAGGTGTTCACACTGACGGACTGCTGCGCAGCAACTAGGTGAGCTGATGATGATGAAGCTTTTACGAAACGTTCAGCATTTACATGGTGGGGGCGGCAGGCATTCCATGCTGCAGGGGTGTTGCATGCGTCGCTGATCAACTGATCAACTGCCTGACTCACCTCATCTGCACGTGAAGCTTTCCACTCGTACCGTCACACGTCAGATTGCCCTAAGCTCATTCAGCAACGCAGTGCTTCGAAGCAGAATTCTGACTGAACCATGCCACCTGCTGCTGCTGCTGCCATGCTGCAGCCAAGAGGAGCAGGATGCTGCGGTCAAGTTCACATTCCCCATGTTCAGCCTGCCGATCAAGCACACAGAGTTCCTGGCCATGCTGCCCTGAAGATGCTGCCGCTGCTAATGATGAACATGTACTACACAGCACAACATCATATTGCCAGAGCTGTTGGCGACAGTAAGCAGCAGCACGATGGTCGTGCTGTAAATTATGTGGTGCTGCAAGGCAGGGCAAGTGCCTGTTTGTCCAGGTGCCCCAGAGCCGTTGCCTTGTTTCAATTGCCTGGTGTTGTCATGCGCATGGTCGTGCTCCGGCGATTTGTTGAGAGCAGTTTTATGCCGCATGCCACACATTAGTTCCCTGCAAGCACTGGGTCCCAGATTTTTTTTGTTGTGCAAGCACTGCTGGATTGAGACTTACAAAGCAAGCAGGTAGTGAGCTGTATTTGTTTGTCTCCTGTATGGAAGTCAGAGCAGTTCGCACGTTGATTGATTGCAGCAGGGCTGTTGTACAGCTGCCTGAAACAGGCTTCCGCGCTGTGTTCGTTTGCCTGCTGAAGTACACGCGGGGTTGTGTCGTGCAAGGTTATTTTTCCTGCAAGCAGCTTCGGGTGCCGACAGCTGTGGACTTTATGGCTGCTGTCTGTTACATTGGCAGTCTTCTGGGCAAAAAGATCATGCAGTGGGCCAACCCAGGTCTGCTTGAAGACCCCTGGCAGCAGGCTACGGTTTGGTGGTCCTTACACAGGGCACGCGGTGCACCAGTGTACACAACATGTTGGCCTAGTGCTTGCAGGAAAGGCACGGCACGTGCCCAGCACGTGTACGCGTGATGCGTCATCATATGGTGTGATCACTGGTCATGGCATGGTGTGCTCTTTAGCAGCAAGTGCAAGCATGTTGACGGTTGCTGTCCTTCGTTCCCAAGCCACAAGCCTTGACGAGCTTGCAGGCCAGGAGCCGTGCAGTCACTGAGTGCATTGCTTGTAAAAGGGCGCAGCAATGCATGTGGTACATCGAGCCCTCTGCCGCGTGGATGCCGAGCAGATGATGGCTGCTACAGTCCACAGCTCAGGGGTGAGGATTTACAGGTCAAACCCGGCAGTTGGTGAGCTCATGAGCCTTGATCAAGGCCAGGGCCTGCCCTTGCAGCTACACAGGCAACCTCAGGTTACGCGGGTCCTAGACCCGCTGGGCCTGTCTGCTCTGATTTTGAAAGCGTCTGAGGTCAACATCGTCTGTTCAGGCGCCAGTATAGCCGGCCCAGCTGGGCCGTTGGGCTGCAGCCGTCCACAACACGCACAAGGTCCAATGTTGCATACGTTGGACTCTTCATACGCAGCGGAGTTCTTGCAGCGTATCAAGTGTCTTTTGTTGTCGTTAACAGCCCAGCTGGCGAGAGGGCCGCGAAATCAACACAGCTCTCCGTGCACCGCGTGCAGCTGCAAGCATGGTGTGCCCTTCCAAGTACTTTCAAGAAGACAAAGTTTATAATGTTCGAGCTGACGTCGATCTCGTGATCAGGTGCCCCAAGCGGGGCTTTGAGGACCATCAAGAAGCTGCTCCAGCTGCCAAGCGCAGCAGGCGGGCAGGCAGCTCAGCTGCAGCAGCAGCAGCTGGTGGTGGTGGTGATGCAGCTGCAGTTGGGTTCTTGGAACTGGACGAGTTTCCTGCCCACAACTTCGTCTTAGATGACAGCGAGTTCTTCAAAAGCAGCAGGTGAGGCGGAGTAGTACCGATGCCTTGTACTGCATGCCAGACGTGGCTGGGTGCTGCCTGCATTTTGTGCAGAACGGTGTTTGTGCTGCACTTGCATGTCATTGAAGGACAGCTTTAACAACTTCAGCTGCCACTCAACTGTGCCAGCTGTGACATTGAAAGAGCAGCAGAGTAAGGCAGCAACAGCAACAGCAGCCACAGCAGCAGCTGCCAAGCGATCCTGCCTTGACCAGGCATCATGCATTGCAGCAGTTAGTGCGACTCGCATTTGCTGTGTTGACCCAGCGTATACCACCATGAAATCCTGCCGCCGACGCGGGCAATGTGCGCATGACATAGTCTGCACTGCAGGCTGCATATGACGCACATTGTTTTGTGCTGCCCAACAGGCAGAGTGCTGGCAGCCTCCTTCAAACCCCAATGCCACAGCACGCACCGGCAGCAGCAGAAGCAGAAACAGCAAGCGCAGCAGCAGCAGGGCCCATGACACGGGCGCTGAAAGGCCAAAGGTATACTTGACCATTGAGTCTGCAGAGCAGCAGCCAGCAGCCGTGGCAGTCATCGCAGCATTGTATGGCAAGCCTGATGCCATCAGCAGCCTGGAGCAGCACCAGCTGGTGCATACGCTGGTCATTGCAGACATGATACATGCAGACGCTGCAGAGCAGCAGGCTCTGCAGGCGCTGCAAGCAGCAGCAAAGTCAGAACACAGCCTCACAGCAGCAGCGCTGGAGGCGTTGGCAGCCTTGCCTGAATGGCCTGCCTGCCTGCTGCAGCTGCTGCCACATATTGTCAAGCATGCACCCTGCTGCAAGGACAGCGCCGCAGCTTTGGAAGCAGTTGCAGCAGCTGATGATGGCGGCAGGATGCAGCGGATGCTGCTTGCTGTGTTTGGTGACCTGCAAGGAGTCTGGTCGGATGCACAGCTGCAGGAGCTGCTGCTGGGGCTGCCGCTGCCTGCAACGCAGCTGCTGCTCAGCTCAGACGAGCTGCGCTTGCCATCAGAGGAGACAGTGCTGTACACAGCAAAGCAGTACATGCAGGCACAGAAAACTGCAGCCAAGGCAGCAGCAGCTAAGGCAGCGCTTGCGCAGCTGGTGCGGGCGCCGCAGCTGTCACTGTTTGCGCTGCACTGCACTGCGCTGCGCTGCCAGCGGACAGCGACCAGCAGCTGCTTGGCTGCTACGCTCAGAAGCTGCGGGAGCTGCTGCCATTGAAGATCATTGCGCTAGCAGGAGGAGCAGGCTGCAATTTTAGAGAACATCGAGGATGTTCCCAGCAGCTGGCAGCGTGGGCCGCGGCAGATCAGGCCGCTGGAAAATGGAGTGCGGCTGCAGTGGCGGCTGCCAGTGGAGCAGCTGCAGCAGGCCTGTAGATTCAGCTTTGCACAGCAGGAAGCTGTGTGCATCAACAGCCCCAGCAGTGCCCCCTTGGGCGGCGTGGGCTGGAAGATGAAGGTGTGGTGCGAGCAGCAGGATGGTGGTACCGTGGTTGGGCTCTTTGCAGGGCCTGTAAAGTCGGAAGTGCCAGCTAGTATCCCTTACAAGTTTGAGTGTGATGTTGAATGGCAGGGGCGCAAGCGAACATTGCGCAGTGCCTGCATGTTTACGGGCAGGGTTTGGGGCAACTCAAACTACGTTGAGTTGCAGCCCATGGCGGGTGACGGCTGGGATGCAGCAGCCTGGGCAGCAGAAGGCCTGCCCGCGTCAGGCGAGATGCTACTGGAGCTGCGCATGCACAGTGTGATGTGACTGTGAGGCGGCTGTGTACAGCTGGCTGGTTCGGCTGTCTTTCTACTGCTTTGCTGCTTTGGTGTGTCGAGCCTGGCTCACGAGGGCTTGCAAGCTATACTCTTGGTGTAGTGCTGCGGCTTGTTGTTGCGCTTTGTTGTTGCGCTTTGTGGTGGGGTGTGTGCTGCGCTAGGAGAGGGCATCATCTCAGTGCAGCACATGCAGATGCTGTCTATGGCACTGAGTCAAGTTATGTGACTGGTGTTGGCACCAGACTATGTATCATATTCGAGGCAGGCAGGAAGTACGCTTGGTGCGCATCAACTTGCGCCTGGCAAGCGGTCATTTGTGATGTGCAAGGCCACCGTGTCAGTACTGGGTGATGCTGGGTGATGCTTGCTGTCGCTTTAAGGAGGGGCTGTATTTGCTGCATGCATGGTATGCTGCCGAGGCTGGTAGCCGGTCAAACAAAGAACAGGCATAGCACACGGGCATGATGCATTGCAGGCGTGTGAGTGAACACTATGAATGATGTCTTGTGATACTCGACTACATGGACCTTGCCTAGAAATAATTAGGGTGTCCCATGGTACAACTGCTCATCCTACCAGCCGTGAAGGCTGGCTTGGCTAGATAGTAGCAGCGTAGCCACTGCCATTGTATTTCAACCCTGAACTCTTTTTATGCCAGAAGCTTTTGAGCTATTTGCAAATCCCATGGCTGCGATCGGGCCGAGATGTGGCTTTTGAAAGTTGCAAAACCCTACAAAGTACCTACAAAGCATGTAACGCGCTCCATATTACACATGTGTCTGCTTGCCAGCGTGAAAATAGAAGAGAATTCGATAGCATTACTGCAGCAGCTTCTCTGCCCGACGGGTTGCCGCCAACGATTGCCGTGCAACTTGGCGCCATGTCGTCCTCGACACGGGCAGCACTAGCGTGGCTTGTGGTGTTAGTCATTTCATTAACATCCTGTGATGCAGCTGTGAAGCCTTGGGCGTGCACCAGCGTCTGCAGCAGCAATGCCCTCCAGCCACAGCCAGCAAACTGCCAGCAGGACTGCCCTGATGATGTCTGCAACCCCCAGCTGGCAGACATACGTGGAGAGCTGCTGGTTTTGGCACTAGGAAGCCATGGTAAAACAGGTGAGCTACAATAGGCAGAGCAGGGCTGCAGCCTTTTCCTTTTATCATGCAACCACTGTTGAACACTGCTGCTGACGTACCATCATGCAGCATGTGTTTCATGAGCAGCTGTAGTATGGGAAAGGCAGTTGACTCATAATTTCTACAAGCTGGAAGTATGGGGAAGGCAGTCTACTCATCATTTCTCACTTGTGGTAAGTTGCCACCATCCGTCTAACTCTTGGCAAATGTGTGTCTGCTTCTCAGGGGATGTGACGCCTTACGGCGAGCGCCCCAGCGTGTGCTGCAGCGAGTGCCAAGCAGCAGAGTTCTGCAACCTCTGGCGCTGGTGCAGCAGTCCTGTAGGCTGCGGCCAGCCTGGCGAGTGCACCAGATACGTGCAGTCCATGCGCTACAACAGCTTGCTGCCATACCAGCGCTTTGGTCCTGCAAACAACAAGACATGCACAGCAGACGGCCGCTGGCCACAAGGAATGTGCAGCTTGATGCTGGTGCAGAGCCCTGCAGATGCCAACTACGATTCACAGGGCCCCTCTAGCAGCTTTGTGTCAGGCATGATTGCAGCCAAACTGCAAGCAGCATCAGGCTGCCCTGTGGGCCTCGCAGCTGCCGCTTGCTCCTTGTGCCTCGCCACCAAGAATCCTGCAAGCTGCTTCTCCCTGATGATGAGGACATATGAGTTTCAACCCCAGAACCCCATTCCTGCAAGCCTTGCTGCAGTGTGTGCCAACATGTCCAGCCCAGAGCTAGTGGCCACGTGCATGTGGTGCCGCACACGGGATGCCACCTGCACGTCACAGGTGCTGCTGCGGCATGCAGACAACCAAGCAGCAGCAGAAGCAGCTGTGAAGTGTGTGCTGGCCTTCCGACAAGGCGAGGTTGCCAGCTTGGCAACCTGCAGCATATAAGTGCAGTCGAAGGATTTCCTGCTAGATTTACCTGCAGGCTTGCAGCAGCCAGGCGTCAATGCAGCTGCTTCGTGTGTCACCTGAGCACGGGCAGTAAGTCTATGTGACAGGGCATAGAACAGCAGCGCGACCGCAGCAAGTAACTGTTCTGGGTAGCAGCTGCACAACCACAGCGTCTGTTGTTGCTGGAATTGGGTTGTGTGTTGGTCGCCATTGCCAGGTTGGACCTGGCATATGTTTTGTGCCAGCAATGCTGGTATGGTGCCTGTACCTAATGCGGGTCTGTGAAGTATATCATTGCATGCAGCGGTGTGTGAGACTGGCAGCCACTGGCAAACATAGCATCCTAGTACCTCTTGGAATGCCAGAAGAGGGTCTGCAGGGTGTGCCAGGCCACACGATGCAAGCCACATGCTAGGCCTTCAGCTTGGCAGTTACACCAGCTGAGTTGCAAACACATGAATCAGCCAGTGTGGTACAAGTGCAATTTGAAAGCACCGCTTTGGCCAGGCTTGCACGCGGTCCGGCAGCGACACCGCACTGTATCATGCAGTACAGGCGGTACATGCAGTCAAGCCTGACCATCAGGCGACAATCAGTGTCAGCAGAACAGCCATATTATGGCACGCCATGCGTAGATCAGCAGGCAAGACACCAGTACCAATGGACCTATACTATCTTGAACTGTCTGGCTGCTTGGGGGACCTGCTTGACTCCATGTCAAGCATGGTGCTTACACAAATCTGTCAACTGTAACTGCCACCATTCAAAGCGCCCCGGGTTTATGCTCGACTACGACCATCCTTGCATAGCCACAGGGCACGGCATTGAGCTTTTATTGTTATTCCAGCATCGTACAAGACATCTTCAGAACGATTGCTAGTTTTGGCGGTGTGTAAAGGTTTGGCGCGACATGTCCACCACATCAAAGACAGCGACATCAAGTTTGTTGGCCTTGTTACTTGTGATTTTCATATCAAGGGATGTAGATGCGCTGGCTTCGGCGTGCAGAAGCGTTTGCAACTATACACCTGCCCAGCCAGAGCCAATAGACTGCCAGCAGTACTGTGCTGATGCTGCCTGCCAACCACAGCAAGCTGACATCCGTGGGGAACTGCTTGTGTTGGCTCTTGGAAGTCAGGGTTATGCAGGCAAGTGCGTCATGGCCCACAGCTGCGGCTGATACAGCTGAGCCACAGCCACAGCTGCCAGCAACAGCAACAGCAGCAACCACGACTAGCACCTACACCCTTTGCTGAAGACGCTGTGTCTGCTTGATGCAGCAGGCAGATGCTGAAACAGCCCTGCACGCAGCTGATGGAGGTTAGGGCTGAATCAATCTCATGATGGTGCCTTTGCATCCAACTTGCAGGAGACGCGACGCCCTACGGCGAGCGCCCCAGCGTGTGCTGCAGCGAGTGCCAAGCAGCAGAGTTCTGCAACCTCTGGCGCTGGTGCAGCAATCCTGCAGGCTGCGGCAGGCCTGGAGAGTGCACTAACTACACCTCTGCAATGCACTACAAGTCGCTGCTGCCGAACCAGCAGTTTGGGCCCTACAACTCCATCAGCAGCTCCTGCACAGCAGACGGACGCTGGCCGTATGGCATGTGCAGCTTGATGCTGGTGCAGAGCGCTGCAGATGCCAACTACAAATCAAAGGGCGCCTCCAGCGGCTTTGTATCAGGCATGATTGCAGCCAAGCTGCAAGCAGCAGCAGGCTGCCCTGTGGGAGCCAGCAGCAGCACCTGCGCCATGTGCCGCGCCACCAAGAATCCTGCAAGCTGCTTCACGCTGGTCAAACGCAGCTACCAGTTCCAGCCAGAAGTGCCCTTTCCTGCAAGTATGGCCGCAGTCTGCGCCAACTTACCGAGCTCTGCGCTGGTCAACACATGCATGTGGTGCCGCACACGCGACTATGACTGCTTGATGAATGTGCTGCGGCGGCACGCAGGCGACCCATTAGCAGCAGAGGCAGCCATGCAGTGCGTGCACGCTTTCCGCAACGGCCGAATCACCGCCATGGCAGCCTGCAGCACCTGTCCAACAGTGAAAGACGCTAAGCTTCAAGCAGCATGCTTCAAGTGTTATAACACGACACTGCGGCTTGGCAGCTTTTGGCCTGATGGGTGCAGCACGTGCTTCAACAGCCCCTCCAGGGACCCAGCCGGCTGCAGCAGCTGCGTAATGGCTGCCAGCTTGAAGTATACCAACAGCAGCAGCCCAGACATCATGGTGTTTGGAGATGAAGTGAATGCAGCATGCTTCCAGTGCTCACAGCCAGCAGTCATGGTCAGCAGTACAGCTGCAGCACGCCAGGCAGCTGCAGCCAGCTGTTTTAAATGTATCAGCAGCACACCCAGCAACAAGGCCTACTGCACTGCTGCTACCCAGAAGGGGCTCCTTGCTGCCTCGTCGGCGCTGGTGCCTGCCTATCTTAAATGCTTGAATGGCAGCGTGGAGAGGCCGAACAAGTTCAATGGGCCTGCTTGTAAGGCCTGCTTGCAGGCATGCGGTAGCAAGGGCGCGGCCGCAGTAGCAAGCTGCTTTGCTTGCGCAGCAAAGATGCCAGGTGGTAGTGGTGCGCTGTGTGGAGCATGCCACTGCGGTGTGGGGACAGTAAAATCTGCCAATGCAATCAAGTGTGAGGCCTGTGCGGCACAGCTGCAGCCATCGAAAGCTCTTGGTGGCAGCACACGCATGCATGAGGGCGGCGTGAGTGCCGTTTCCACCTGTGTTTGCTTGGCTATGCGATCAGGGGCGGTGTAGTGGCCTAAAGTTTTACTCCTGCAGGCGCAGCTTGTAGCACAGCTGCATTCAAATGACCTAACGTGGCGGTTCAGCAGAAGGGTTTGTGTTGCTGTTCATCAATGAAAGGCTGGCGGATAACTTGTTTGAGAGGCGTGCTCTGCTTAACAACAGCATCACAAACCTGAATGCAAGCAGACAGAAGCAGGTGCCCTGTGCTGCTGCTGCTGCTGCTCTGTACCTTGGCAACATGTGACCTGGCAAACCACGCAAGTCTCTGAACATTGCAGCTCAGCGACCGCTTGCAGAATAATTATATATGGTTGATCGTGCCTTGAGTTAATCACGCCACCATGCCACAGTTCGTCAAGCTGCTTACAGCAACAGCCAACTGCTGATACGAGCTTAGCTCGCACGTAGCGAGCACAGCTCCGCAACAGCCTGTAATGGCTGAAGAGGGGTTTCATGACTATACGCTTGCTACCAACCTGGAAAGGTGCCTGGCAGTTTGCTGTAGCAACGAAAGTAGCCCAAGCAGCAGTAGCAGCAGGATAAGGACTCTGACACAAAGCATGTGTGATGTACGTGTAGGTTGGTTGCCCAGGTGGAGCAATGCTTTCGGGGCTGGATGCTTACAGGTGTGCGGGAAGAACCAGCAGCTGTTGCAGCGTGCATGCTGCAGCAGATGTGCCTCGGACAACACACACTTTGAACTGCACCCCCTGGCCTGGGACTGGTGCAGTACACACAGCTGCAATGGATTGCTGTAAAAACCAACCTGGTATATCTACTCGTGAATATGCGCTTGCAGGACTGGAGAACATCAGCCACATGCCGCCTGCCACTGGGCCTGATAAGCAGCCCACCAATGTTGTGCGCGTCAGCAACGCCCTCAAGCACAAGTGAGCAGCTGGCGCAGACTTGCAGGATCCACACCATTTGTTCTTGCTGTACTGACATTCAGCACGCATGCATGCTGATTGAGCAGCAAGTGAACAGCAAGTGAAGAGCAGCAATGATACTGTAATGCCATCCCTTGTTGCCTTGCATTGTCTGAACAAGTGTCATGCAACTGCTCAGCTAGGCGGTGGTGCTGCTGCTGGTGATTTCTTGATGTGTGTGTGGCAGGCTACCATGGCGCGAGCAGCCGTACGTGCTCACGCTGCATGTGCCATACACAAAGGAGGCAGAGCTGCAGGCAGCAAAGCAGCGGCAGCTGCAGCAACAGCGGCACCACCAGCAGAAGCAGCGGCTGCAGCAGCAAGCAGCCAATAAGGAGCAAACACAGCAGAAAGTTCCAGCAACAGCTGTGCAGCCAGGTGCAGCAGCGGCAGGACAGCAGGCTGTGCCAGAACAGGCAGCTGCAGCCCCTGATGCCAAGGGGCTAGCTGCTCCTGTACGCAGCACCACTGTGAAAACGCAACAAGCAGCCGCTGCTGCAGAGCTGCAGCAGCAGCTGGCACCGCTGCTGGGTGAGCATGGGGCGCAGCAAGCAGCAGCAGAGGCAGCTGCAGGTGCTGCTGGTAGTACTGCAGCCGCAGCAGCAGCAGCAGCAGCGGGTGGGAATGGTGGCAGCAGCAATGCACAGCTGGATCAGCGAGTGCAAGACCTGATCGATGAGTACCGGCAGTTGCACCTGCAGTTGCAGGAAGAACATGCGGAGCAGCAGCAGCAAGAAGAGCTGGAGGGCTCAGCAGCATCAGCAGAAGGTGGTGGCAGCAATGCAGTGGATTCATCAGAGGTGTACGTGTCTTTATCAGGCACCACAGCAGCTGCTGCATCCCAGGAGCAGCATGCTGAAAGCAGCGAAGCCATGAATACAGCAGCAGCAGCAGCTAGCCGAAACAGGAGCAGCTCCAGTGATGGAGGTATCAGCAGCACTGCTGAGCTCCCAAAGCTGCACCATGGACCAGCTGCTGCTGCTGCTGCTGCTGCTGCTGCTGCTGAGCCGGCTGCAAGCTCCAGCAGCACTGCAAGTGCTACAGCTGCCGGCAGCAGCAGTGGCGTGAAGGCAGTAGCAGCGGCTGCAGCTGCCGCTGCCGATGCACTGTCTGGCCTTGGCCTAGGCAGTGCCGTTGCACCTGCTGCTGCTGGAAGCCGCTCCAAGGCACCCAAACCAAAGCTTGTGCAGCGCCTCACCGGCAGCAGCAGCAGCACTACCAGTCACACTGCAGCAGCAGCAGCAGAGGAAGGTGAAGAAGCAGAGGAAGGAGAAGAGGCGACATCAAGGCTAGTGCAGCTGCCGGCACCTGAGGCTCTCAGCCAGCCCAACAGCACAGCACTGGCAGCAGTACAAGCGGCAGTACGCCAAGATCAGAGCAGGACAGCTGCCAGCAGAACCTGGTGGCCCTTCTGCTACAACACACCAACACCACCACCATCTACAGCAGCAGCAGGAGCGCTAGATCACACACAAGCAAATGGTCAGTCAGCCCTAACAGTTGGGTCTTTTCAGGCGCTGCCATGTGCTAAACCCCCTTGGTGGGCCCCAGCCGCCGGCTGCGGCAGCCATAAGCTGCAGCGCTGGTTTGGGCTGGATCTCTTCGTGCTGCTACAGCCCGCCAGCTACAGCCGGCGGCTGCTGGATGCTGCTGAGGCCAGCAGCTTGATGAGTGTGGGGCGGCTGGCGCTGGCTGGGGGCGGGGTGGGCTGGCCGCTGCTGATGCCGGTGCATGACGCGCTGAGGGACGCCTACTGCGGCACGGCACAGGTGAGAGGGTTTGAGTATGTTAGCAGTTCTGCTGCAATACTTCAGGTTCTTGTTAGTGGGAGTGTCAGGGGTGGACAAGCAGGGTGCTTCAGCCGGCCAGCTACAGCCGGCGGCTGCTGGATGCTGCTGAGGCCAGCAGCTTGATGAGTGTGGGGCGGCTGGCGCTGGCTGGTGGCGGGGTGGGCTGGCCGCTGCTGATGCCGGTGCATGACGCGCTGAGAGACGCCTACTGCGGCACAGCACAGGTGGGCGGTCAGTGATGTGTTGATCTAAAGCAGCAGTAGCACTGCAGCAGCTTGTTGGGGTGTGTGTGCTTGACGGGCTGCGGGACGCCTACTGAGGCGCGGCACAGGTCAGTTCCAGGCCTATTGGCCTCGGTCAGGTGTTGGATATATAAGTAGGCGCTGGTAATGCTGGAGCAAAAAAGGATGCTATCAACACAGAAGTGCATGGCTCCTTGCTTGACGGTCATCTTGTTTGATGTTATGTAACAGGTGCATGGCTGCAGCGTGTACTGCATCACTGACAGCATCCACATCAGCAGGCTGCCACATCATACATCAGCATCCTTCCGTCCTTGTCACTGATGTCGCGGCATGCCTCCTTCCCTGTGTGAACATTGTTATGTTATGTCATGTTCTCTTGCATGTAACAGGTCGGCTGCGGCAGCGTGTACTTCACCACTGACAGCATCCACATCAGCAGGCTGCCTCGCCACGCAAAATGACAGTTGGCTGCCACGTCATGTTTCATGATGCGCTTGCCACTGCTGTTTCAACATGTCTCCGTTGCTGCATGTAACAGGTACATGGCTGCAGCGTGTATTTCACCACTGACAGCATCCACATCAGCAGGCTGCCTCGCCACCTGACAACGCCACAGCAGCAGCTTGCGGTCTTTGCTGATCAGCTCACCCCTCACAGCCCCGCTGCAGCAGCAGCATGCCTAGACGCCCTCGGGGAGGGCAGTGCTGCTGCTGCCGCATCCGCTGCTGCCGCTGCTGCTGCCGCTGCTGCGTCGCCTGGCGCGGCGGCTGCTGCAGCCGCTGGCAGCAGTAGGTACTGGAACAACGGCAGCAGCAGCAGCAGCAGACGAGCTGGCAGCCCTCAGCAGCAGCAGCAGAACAGCAGCAGCAGTAGCAGTGACCTGCTAGCACTTGGTGCACCTACCGGCCATGCCGTCTGGATGTCTGCGTGTTACACATTCCGCCTGCCTAATGCCAGCAGAAAGCACTGGCTGCAGCAGCAGCTGCTGCAGCACGCCGGCAGCAGCCGGCAGCAGCAGCAGGGTGTTAGCAGCAGGCACGGCAGTGCTGCTGGCGAGGCAGTGGCGGGGTTTAGGGCCGCTCAGGGCTTAGGGTTTAGCCAGGCTGGGCACCTAAACCCTGCAGAGGATGATGACGAGGATGAGTTAGAGTGGGATGCAGATGCGCCCTGGCACCCTTGGGCGCAGCACAGGGACCCTGTAACAGCACTTGAGCTAGACATTGTGTGGCAAGACAGGCAGTTAATCAGCAGCCAGGCAGCTGAGCAGCAGCAGCAAGAGCAGCACGGCCCGCCGAGCGTCACCAGCACACCTAACAAGCAGCAGCAGGGGATGCGCAGCGGCAGCGGCGCTGCTGCTGCTGCAGTGTCGCCTGCAGTCATGCAGCAGCTGCTGGCTGAGCCTGCTGCTGCTGACCACTGGCTGCTGCATGTGGTGCGTCATGGCTTCAGCAGCAGCCCGCTGCGGCAGGGGCGGCTGGGCATGCGCAGCGCAGACAGGCACAGGCGCCACGTCAGCGTGGCGGCTGCAGGTGGGGCCGTGGACGCGCAGTATTTGTTGCGGTAAAGTCCGTTCTAGTCGTTTTGTTGGCTGCTGTTCCTATGGCGCTGCTCCTGTAGTGAATTAGTAGGCTTGTTTGCGGCCACTGTGCAGTTTGATGGTGCTTGGCCTCTTGTAGGGTTAAAAGCAGTGCGGCATTGCCTTGTATACAGAAGGCTGTTGTGTTCGTCCTGCTTGCCTCTGTAGTCTGCTGCTGCTGTGGATCTGATCCTGGTGAAGCTGGAGCCACGTCAGCGTGTTGGCTGCTGATGGGAACACCTTGCAGGTGATGTAATTTTTTTTGTCAAGAAATGCTGCTGCTGCTGCTGCTGCTGCTGCTGCTGCAGGTGCTGACTGGCTGTGGAGTGCCGAGCTGGCCGCAGTAGTGCTGCAGGAAGGGGGCAGGCTGTCAGGCGTGTGCCCTCAACCCTACGGCTACAACCCTAGCAGCAGCAGCAGCAGCAGCAGGGGTGCTGAGCTGGACCCTGGATCCTTCACGACCATGCTGAGTGCGCTGATGACGGCCCGCACTGCTGCCACTGCTGCAAAGAGCCTGTATGAGCTGGCAGGTGCGTGTAAAAACGGTTTTTCTCCGGGCAGCTTGGTTTTAGCTGGGTTGCTAGTAGCTGTGCTTTCTGTGGCTGCGCTATTTTTCAAGGGTGAAGCTTGTGGCGGCACGAGTGCTTTCCCGAGAAGTTGACCCGTGGGGTGATGCATGTAGCAACAAGGGTGTCGCCCTGGTGGCTCCTTCACAACGATGCTGGGTGCACTGATGACGGCCCGCACTGCTGCCACTGCTGCAAAGAGCCTGTATGAGCCGGCAGGTGCGGCTGCTGATTGCATTCATGTGCTGGTGGCAGCTGGTGCCTGTTGGCTGCTAGCTCTGCTGTGGAGTAGCTGCGGCTGCTTTTGTTGTTATTAAAAGGGCGGAATCGTCGGCACATGGTTCCCAGCCAGTGCAGCCCAGCAACAATCGCAGCTGCCATGACCTAGCAGTCGCTATACTGCTTACGTTGTGCCTTACCTTGTGCTGCACTGCTGCAGGTGCTGAGTGGTGGGAGGCGCGTGGCGAAGCAGCAGCACCCGTCCTGCCTCCTGACACTGTGCTAGATGCAGTGCTCAGAGACCTACTCAGCCCCCCTAGGGCAGCCGGCATCAGCAGCAGCAGCGGCCTGCTGCGGCGCAGCAGCAGCAGCAGGAGCAGCAGCATGGAGCTCAGCAGGCAGGGCAGCAGCAGCGGCAGCAGGCACGGGTCAGGCAGGCTGCCTACAGCACAGCTAGTTGGCTATGATGCTGAGCAGCAGCAGCAGCAGCAGCAGCCAGGATGCTCATCTTCAGGTGCTGCTGCCTCCAGCAGCAGCAGCAGCAGTGGAGTGCTTCCTTGTGCTGCTCCACCTGGCAGTCTGCTGTGCCGGCTGGCCTGTCATGCCATGCTGTTTGGCAATGCGCGTGCGGTGGCTGCGCTGTGGCAACGCTTTGTTACGCAGGTGGGTTTAGGGCTTGGCCACAGGCACAGCCGCAGCCAAGGTTTGAACTGTGCAAAATGTTACATTGCGTTGCATATGTGCGTGCAGTGGCTGCGCTGTGGCAGCGCTTTGTCACACAGGTGGGCTGGTGCCATGGCGGCCAGCAAGGCTGTGCAGCTGGGCGGTGTTGTACGCACCTCTTGATGCAGTCTATTGCACTGAATGAATAATGACTTACGAGCGGTTGCAGGCAAAAGTTCAGTGTTGCTTTGCTGCGCAAATATCTATGCCGGGTGTCACTGGTCACCTACATGTGGCTGTCTCACACGCTGCAGTGGCAGCCATCATCCTTGCTGCTTCCACTGCTGCAGCCGGCTATCTTGCCGGCTGGCATGGCAGCTGCCTGTCCTGGCAGCGTCTCTTGGCAGGCCTGCGGCATGTTCTGACCTGATTGTACCTGTTGCTGCTTCAAGCATTCATCTTCAAGTCTGCATTGTGCCTGAGTCCTCACACATTCTCCCTTGCCCTTGCAGGTGCGGCTGCAGTTCTGGGAGCAGCGCACGCTGCTGCCCTACATGCCTCCCGGCAGCAGCAGCAGCAGCAGCGGCAGCAGGCTTGCCACTGGCAGCCACAGCCGGCACAGCAGCTACGGCAACAGCACCCCTCTTGACGCACAACCACCTCCAGCAGCAGGAACTGCAGTTAGCTTCTCTGGCAGCAGCAGCAGCGCTCCTGCTGCTGCTGCTGCTGCTGAGCCGAGGGGCGCTGCTGCTGCTGCTGCTGCCGGCAGCTTCGGCGGCCCTCCTGCCCCAGATCTTGACAGCTGCCTGCTGCAGCAGAAGCTGCAGATGCTGAATGTGTGCACCTGGAGGAGAGACAGACGGCCTGGTAGGCGCACTAGCCTCTCCTGGCAGCAGCAGCAGCAGCAGCAGCAGCAGCAGCAGCAGCAGCAGCAGCTGGGGGTGTTGGGGAAGGCAGGCAGCAGCAGGCGCGGTCAGCTGTCATCGCTGGCAGATGGTCTTGCCTCAAGTGATGTTGATGGTGCTGCTGCTGAGGCTGCTGCGGATAGCGATGCTGCTGGGGTGTCAGGGGATATCATTGCGCGGCCTGCTACTGCTGGGAGTGGCAGCTTCTTTTCCGTTAGTGGTGGCGACGATGACAATGCTGATGATGCTGATGATGCATACACAGCAACAGATGCAGAGAGCTCCAGCACAGCAGCAGCAGCGGATGCAGCCGCACTCCCAGCAGAGCAGCAGCAGCAGCAGGATGATGTGTCCAAGGATTGTTTTGAGGATGCGCAATCGGAATTCTGCTCACCCAGCAGCTCGTTTTCTGGCACCTCTGCATTGCCAGCTACCCAGCTGCTGCAGCAGCAGCAGCAGCAGCAGGGTGCACCGCAGGACCTGCTTGCAACAGCAGCAACAGCAGCAGCAGGAGAATGCAATGATCTTGACACAGCAACAGCAGCAGCAGCAGCAGAGCAGATGGCCCTACCTGTGGGTGTTGCCGGTGTGCTGCCGGGTGCCTTTTTGCTGCACTTCCCTGATAGGCCCTTGCGGGTGCCTGTGCTGCAAGATGAGCCAGTCTTCACAGAGGACCAAATCATAGAGCGGCAAGCAGCGCTGCTGCAGCTTGCTACTGCTGCAGCGGATGCCGCTGCGCCCTCCAAGTTAGAGTCAGCAGCAGCAGCAGCAGCAGCAGCAGCGACAGACTTGCTGCTGCTGCGGCAGCGGCTGATGGCTGCGCCGCTGCTGTCTGACATGTCATCCTTCAAAGCTGCCAACCCTGGCTGCTGCTTGGATGACTTCCTGAGGTGGTACACCCCTAGGGACTGGCAGCAGCAGCAGCAGCAGCAGCAGGATGAGCCGCAGGAGCCACAGCAGGATGATGATTCAGCGCAGCCAAACACCGGCAGCAGCAGCAGCAGCAGCAGCAGCAGCTGGCAGCAGCTGTGGGCTGTAGCGCCAGCTCAGCCTGCTGCTGCTCAGCGGCCGCTGCTAAACCCCCACAAGGAAGGGGAGCAGGTTTTACACTACCTGGAAACCCTAAGCCCTGGGGGCCTGTTTGGGCAGCTGCTGGCTGCTGCTGTGGCTGAGGCGGCTGCACTGCTGGGCAGCAGCAGGGGCGCGGCGCTTCCTGCTGCTGCTGCTGTCGTGGACAGGTGGGTGAGGGGTGAGTGAGGTAGCAGCGAGGACCGTCATGCCGCAGGTGTGCAGCAGTTAGAGCGAAGCGGTTGTCCTCTTCAAGGATAGCATTTGGTGGTTCTGACTTCAGATATGGCGTGCTGCTGCTGCTGCTGCTGGTGCTGCAGGTTCCGCTCCATGGCAGCCAGCGTGCTGCGCAAAGGCGGCGGCTTGGCGGAAGCCCTGGCAGCAGCAGCCGATGGTCAAACCTCTGGTCAAACCTTCGGTCAAACCTCTGGCCAAACCTCTGGTCAAACCCTAGCCGGCGACTGGCAGGGTGCTGAGTCAGGGCTGTCGGATGTGGAGCTGGAGCTTCTGCTGGCTGAGTTTTCGTATGTTGAGCAAGTTGTGGTGTTGGCTGAAAGCCTGCTGCATCACTTGCCGGGTCAGGAGCAACTTGCTGGAAGGCTGCTGAGCAACTTGATCCAGGGGGTCGGCAGCAGCAGCAGCAGCAGCAGCAGCGGCGCGTTAGGCTCAAATGCTGCGGCACAGGGCTGCAGTGGCGTTGGGATTGGCAGTAGTAGCTCTGGTGGAGATGCAGTAGCAGCAGCAATTGATGTTGAGGTTGCTGTGATGTGTGCTGGTAGCCTGCTGCCTGCTGCTGTGCTGAGTCAGCAAGAGCGGGCTGGGCTGCTGAGGTGGGTGGCTGCTTGCAAGGGTCACCAGCTGGGCGGCAGCAGCAGCGGCGGCAACGGCGACAGCAGCGACAGCTTTTCGGGTAGCTACAGCCAGCAGCAGCAGCAGCAGTACTATGGGTACCTGCATCAGGACAGTGAGTATGCTGGAGCAGTGGGTGCCATTGCTGCTGCTGCTGCTACTGCTGAGCCAAGTGCTACCGGAACACAGCAGCAGGGTGTCGACGGCAGCAGCAGTGCTGAAGGCTGTGGCAGCAGCAGCGGCAGCAGCGGCAATGCTGCAGAGGTGCGGCGGCTGCAGCAGTACTTAGGTGACACTGCGCAGCGGGAGTGGGTGCTGACATGCGGCCAGCATCCTGCTGCTGCTGCTGCTGGCGGCGGTTCTGCTGCTATGGGCAGCAGCAGCAGCAGAGGTTTGAAGCTGAGGCCTGCTGTGGCAGCAGCAGTAGCAGCAGCAGCCGCCGGCGGCAGTGCAGCAGCAGCAGGGGTGCAGCCGCCCAGCCGCATGTACTTGCAGGAGGCAGATGGGGAGATGCGTACGGCTCTAGTATTGGTGAGCGAGCAGGGGCAGTAGCTGCTGCCGGCTGCTGCAGCAGCTGCCGTGGCATGCGTTGACCAGCTGTGTTCCGTTTGTGCGATATGTAACATACAAACGGGAATGTTGCTACAGCTTGAGGCTCTTGCTTGCAGTCAATGTGCTCTCTCGTCATTTGCTGATTGTGCTGGCGCCATTGGCAACTTTACGAAGTCTGTCATTTTTAATCCCGCTGTTGACGGCCAAACTGTAACAGCCGCCTTGCAGCGGCGCTGCTGAGCCCTTGACACACCATAATGGTGTGGTGGCGAACAGCCAGAAAAGACGTGATCATGCCCCGCGAAACACAATACCACACAATCTGCGCCAGGCGATTGCAAATGTACACGATGGCGTTGAAGCTGCAACCAAATCATTCAAAGGCAGGACGCGGCCGCATATCTGGCAGAGAACATGGCTCAGCCAGCTCATCGCTGCCACACCCGCCACCACGATCTGCCTGCCCTGGGGCTGCTGCTGCTGCTGCTGCTGCCGGCATCAGCACAAGCTGCTGCCTCCTCATCATCACTGCTGCTGCTGCCATCCACACCCTCAGCTGCTTCCAACTCATCTTGCTGCTGCTGCTGCTGCTGCTGCTCATCATCGCCCAGCAAGTCCTGCTGCGCTTCCCTCCAACCCTGATCAGCCTCAGCAACAGCTGCGGCTACTTCATTTACCAAATCCGCTGCAGAATCTGCTGCACCTTCCACTACATCTGCTTGTGCTTCTGCAACAGCAACTGCCTCATAGCTGCTGCTACCCAGCAGATCTGTCCCATCATCAACAGAGCCAGTCAACAAAGCGCCGCTGCTGTCAGCGAATGCCTCGCCGCCGCCGCCGCTGCTGCTGCTGCTGCTGCTGCCAGCATCCAGAGCCTGCTGCTGCTGTCGCTGCTGCTGGCTCAGCGCCTTCTTGGCCACCTCCAGTGCTGCCAGCATGCATGACACCACCAGCAGCACAATGACGTACTGCTCCAGCCGGTAGTAGCGCCGGCCTGCTCTGTCCTTGACGTCGTGCTTGGCCTCTTTTTCCACCTGCCGCAGCTGCAGCAGACACACAAGGCCAGCGGGGAAATGTATGGCACAATCAGTGCAGAGCCGTGCAGTGCAGCGTGTCCACGTCCATGACGTCTTGGCACGGTCTTTGACGTCGTGCTTGGCCTCCTTCTCGACTTGGCGCAGCTGCAGCAGACCCACAGACACTGTGACAGGTCGAGGCAGTGCAAATGTCATGTGAGTTGGCGCAATATATGTGCAATGATAAGTTGTCCTTGTCGTGGTGCTTGGCCTTTATTCTCGATTTGGCGTGCTGCAGCAGAGGAGCAGAGGCCTGGTGTAGCAGCAGCAGCAGCAGCAGCAGGAGGGTTGGCTGGCAGCATTGCACGCGCCAGATGCCCTTCCCGCTATGCTTCGCCTTCGACTTGGCGCAGCTGCACATGAAGCAGGGCGCAGTCATCACGACACATGTACATTTGGTGTTGCTGCTAATCAATTTGATTTTGATCCTCAACGTCATGCCGAGCCAGATGCTGCGGTAGGCCGCATAGTCAGCTACATGTCTCAACCCAGCCACAAACCTAAAACCCAGCCACAAAAGCCAGCTGGAGCCCTGACAGCCCACCTTGACCTCCAGCGCCTTCAGGCGCGCCTCGAGTTCGCAGTCCTCGGCCGCAATGGCCCATATGCTGTGGTACGCCGCGTAGTCCCAGGCGGGCTCAGCCATCTCAAGCAGGGCACGAGCTTCACTGATGACCAAAGCTGATGCAGCGACGACCTGTATCACAGTGAAAGGCATCAGCAGCAGGTGCAGCAGCAGAAGCAGTATCAGCGGCACAGGTTCGGCGGGGCCGCACGGTCCCAGGCGGGCTCAGCTATTTGATGTTGACCTGCGCCTCACTGATGACCAGAGCTGACGCAGCAACGGCCCAACATTTTCACTAACATGCCACATGCTACAATTAATGTTACAAAGTCACAGCCGTTGTACCCCAAAGAACCTTTGCTCCTGCTCCTTCAGCCAGGAGAAGGGGATCAGTGCGTCAGCCAAAAGCTGCATGCCAGACAACACCCTAACCCACAATTCATGTCATATTGTTGTTGATTTAGGTTCAAATTCATGTTCAAAATCACAGCTGTCACACCTTGAAGAACGTCCGCTCCTGCTCCCCCAGCCAGGAAAAAGGGATGAGTGCTGCCACTGCGCGTGCTGCCCAGCTGGAGTGCTGCACCTTGCTGAAGGAGCGCACCATGGCCCTGTACGCTGCCAGCCTGTCTAGCGCCTGCTCCACAGACCTGCGACATTATTGAAAGTGATGATGGAGGGCTGAATTGGGGATGCACCTTGCTGAAGGAGCGCACCATGGCCCGGTGCGCTGCCAGCCTGTCTAGTGCTTGCTCCACAGACATGCGGCGATGGAGTGATGATGGACGGTTAGACTGGTAATCCACCTTGCTGAAGGAGCGCACCATGGCGCGGTACGCTGCCAGCCTGTCTAGCGCCTGCTCCACAGACCTGCAGGGGCATGGAGCCAGAGATGTGCAAGATGGTGATGCAGCGCTCAGTGTGGTCTGCGGCAGGAGCGTACCATGGCCCGGTAGGCTGCAAGCCTGTCTAGCGCCTGCTCCACAGACCTGCATGATTTCAACAAGTGGCGAAATGCAGTCTGTATTATGTGTACTGAGTGTTTCAGGATGTGTGTGCCCCATGGCGTGGTAGGCTGCCAGGCGATCCAGTGCCTGCTCCACAGACCTGCAGCAATGGAGAAAGTGGTGATGGAGGGTTAGACTGGGGATGTACCTTGCTGAAGGAGCGCACCATGGCCCGATAGGCTGCCAGGCGATCAAGCGCCTGTTCCACAGACCTGCGACAACGGAGAAAGTGGTGATGGAGGGTTAGACTGGGGATGCACCTTGCTGAAGGAGCGCACCATGGCCCAATAGGCTGCCAGGCGATCTAGCGCCTGCTCCACAGACCTGCGGCAAGATACACTGGCAATGTTGCAGACTTGCATTGGGGTTGCTTGTTATAACTGCACCTTGCTGAAGGATCGCACCATGGCGCGGTAGGCTGCCAGGCGCTCTAGCGCATGCTCCACAGACCTGCAACGGCATGTGCAAACGGCAAGAATGCACAGCAGGGCAACATGGCGCAATTCAAGGCTGCACTGTGGGCTGCTGAAGGACCACACCATGGATTGGTCATTACATACCTCACACTCCTGCTGGTCTAACAAACAGCATGGCGCAGCAGCTACCACATGCCAGGCAGCTGCTGCCGCCTCGCACAATGTTCTGCACCACACACTGCTGCACATACGGCGGCATATACAAAGCACAGCTGCTGCTGCTTGCTGTACTCACGTTTCGTAGAACTTGAGGGCCGCAGACTGCGCCAGCACGGAGGTGATGACGCGCACCCCGCCCACATCCAGCACCGCCAGCATCACCTGCAACACAAAAACAACAACAATGGCACGCACCACACACACGTGACAGCTCTTACATGAAGCTAGATTGAAGGGTTCAAACATGCATGCCTCTGTTGATGTTGATGCGCACACCACCTACATCCAGCACGGCCAGCATCACCTGCACGGCACGTGTTTCATCAGCCTACTGTATCAGAATGCGGCAGTTCAAGCGCACCACATCCAGCAGCGCAACTGCCACGCAGTTGCAGACTTGGTCTGCTTGTTGTTGCTAGTTTACTGACTGAGTGCACCTCTCGCTGCTGCTTATTGTCGCTAGTGCACCTCTCTCTGCTGCTGGCGCTGTGCCCCTTTGCTGTTATACGCCTGTCGCTGCAGTCTCAACCAGCTGCCAATCCCCTCACCTGGTCGGTGCCCTTGGCTGCCGGCTGCTGCTGGCCTGGGTTCACCTTCACGGTGTGCTCCTCAGCAGGGCTGCGCGGCTGCTGCGCACGGTCTGCAAAGAAGATAGACAGAACACACATGAACACGAAACAGGTTTAGCACAGGAGCAGCAGCGGCAGCAGCAACAGGTGTATCATTCAAGCGAACACAATAGCAGTGCAAAGTTCCAGCCTTGTAGCGCTGACGGCTGTAGCAATGCATACATCTGCAACTATTCGCTGTCCTGCGGCTGCTGCTGCTGCCGCTCACATGCGCGTGTCCATGCGCTGTTCCCTCCAGCCGTGTAGCCCACTGACGGCTATGACAATGCATGCACCGCCTATTCCACATCACCCTGCTGCTGCTGCTGTTGCTGCAGTTACTGCTGCCGCTCACATGCGCGTGTCCATGCACTGTCCCCTCCAGCCTTGTAGCGCACTGCAGGTGGCACAAAGGCCTCAATCATGGCAGGCTCATGCTGCTGCTGCGTGCCAAGCAGTACAACAGAGCCCACACGGTACACCACCAGCAGCGGCTGCACCTGCAGCAGTACAGCAGTACAGAAGTGCAGTGATTATGTCAGGCTCCTGCTGCTGCTGCGTGCCCAGCAGTACAACAGAGCCCACACAGTAGTACACCACCAGCGGCTGCACCTGCACGTACACAGTACAGCAGAACAGCAATACAGCAGTAATGTCGGGATCCTGCTGCGGCTGCTGCTGCTGCATGCCCACACAAAACAGCACCAGCAGGGGCTTGACCTGCAGCAGTACAGAAGTACAGCGATACAACAGCCAGCCACACATTTGTCAGCCAGCGCACCTGCTGCATTGCTTCGGTGCTGCGCCTCTTTCAAGCATCCAGCGGTACATGCCACATGATGCAACATCCTTATGTAAGGCTGCAACTTATGAAGCCAGCGCACCTGCTGCAGTGCTTCGCTGCTGCACCTCTTCCACACATCTAGTGGTACCACCCCGCGGTATACCGCCAGCAATGGCTCGACCTGGAATACACCTGACACCTGACACCAAATGCCGCATGCCACTGCTTATTTTGCGTCATAATGTAACAAGGCCAGCCGTCACAAATGTTTATTCCAAAACATATCCAACGATGTTATGCCAGCAAACATGATCTCACCTGCTGTGCTGCTTCCCTGCTGCGCCTCTTCCATGCATCCAGTGTAACTACCTCAGGCGCACCACCCCTTGGTGAGCCTCGCCGGCGCACTGCAGCATCCTGCCGCTGCTGCATCCACTGCAGGATGTGCTGCCTGTCAAAGCGGACCTTGTCCTTCAGCGCGGATGCCATCTGATTGAAGAACTGATACTTGTGCTGCAGCTGCCGAGCATCATGGGCATGAACCTCACTGCTGCTGCTGCTGTTGTTGAATCGGCTCCACATTCGCTCCAGCTCACTCGTGCTGTCTTCAGAGCGCTGCCGCCGGCGGCTGGCAGCAGCAGCAGCAGCAGCAGCGGCGGCGGCGGGCTTTTCTGGCGGCCATATGATGCAGTAGTCCTTTCCTGAGAGCGTTCTGCAGCCCTGCAGCTGTGCGCGGCGCAACACTTGTCCGATGTGGATGCGGGCACCTGCAGGAAGCGGTGGCAGCAGCAGTTTGAAGTTTGAAACAGCAGCAGATGGGCCTGACATATGTCAAAGCATCAGGCGATGGACAGTGAGCTACGTTGTATCTTGCACTGGGTCTGGGTGGATTGTGAAGGCATCGATCAACGCAACCTGAGCAGAAGCATTACACCACTGCTCTTTTGAATCCGTCCCATCAACATCGCACACGCACCTATATGGTATGCTCGTAGCTTAATTGTTGCAGCGTGCCCTACCAGCACCTCATGCAGCACATCTGTGGAAGGCAGTGCCACCTTGGCCCCAAAGCCCCGCCTGTGGGCATCCTGCCGCTGCTGCTGCCACTCCTGCTGCTGCTGCTCGTGCTCATTGGGACCTGGAAAGTAGGTGCTGTCGATGATACCCGGATCTGTGGAGGCAGCGTTGCTGCTGCTGCTGCTGCTGCTGCTCAACCCGCGGAACTGCAAGTAGCTGCTAGCGGCCTGCAGCTGCAGGCTAGGGTTTGGGCTGCATGTGCTGCTGCTAGCCATCCATCTGCTGCTGCTGCTACTGCTGCTGCTGCTGTAAATAGCAGGCATCACATGATGAGGAGTTGCTGCAGAGCAGCTGCTGAATGTGCTGCAGCTGCCACCGGCAGCAGCAAGGCAGTGCCAGTGTTGGCACAACGCCTCTAGCAGTGCAGGAGCGGTGCGCAGCAGAGCCAGCTCTGCCTGCGCTGCACGTTGCAATTGTCGAAATGTAAGCATGCGTTGACGTTGCAGATGATGCTGTGGTTCGGAAGCTGAGGTGTCAGGGTGCCCAGAAGTTCAACTGCTGCATCGACCTCAGCATCACCACGTGCTCACACATATTGAGATGCAGGTAGATTATGAAATACAGCTACGTGTTTTGTTCCGGATCGCTGCTTGCAGCACTTTCTGCTGCTCGCAGCACTTCAAGCCCTGGACAGCAGAAGAAACGACATGACAGCACCGACATGACAGCACGTAACGGTTGAACCGCGTTATAGGCGACGTCAAGGTTGCCTGAATACATGTATTTGCTGACTGGATACTGCTGGTACCCAACACTTCAGGCAGCTACTGGAACCTTAGTCTTGGGTCAGCTGCTGCTGTCCTGAAACAGTATCCTGGCGCTTCCAGGCAAGCGCACCAAACAATTGGCCTACAGAAGAGCAACAATGGGGCTTGATGGTGGTACGTTGGCAGTTGCTTCTCTGGCATGCAGCAGCAAGCAGCAGCATGGGCGTTCCTGCATACATCCGCTTGCAGGACAGCAATTGCGGAACAGCTGCATGCAGCAAGCACAGGAGTTGGGAGACAGCACCAGCAGCAATATAGGGCAGTCACATACTGTGCACCATGCGAGCCCGTGCTAAACATGTCCGCTGCTGCTGCTGGTGGTGGGGGTGGTGGTGGTGCTGCTGGTGCTGCTGCTGGTGCTCCTGATTTTGACTGCAACTCTTATGCTGCTGCTGCTGCTGCTGCTGCTGCTGCTGCTGCTGCTGCTGCTGCTGCTGGACCACAGGCTCCAAGATGACCCTCAACGGTGTGCTGTCAATGCTGCTGATTTCGGTTGTAACTTCTGTACTGCTGCTGCTTCCCATGTTGACTCACCGCAGGCACCAAGATGACGCGCAGCGATGTGCTGCGTGGCCAGTCGTGGCGGCTGTCTCAGGCTGACGGCTCCCGCAGCACACGTGGCGGCTGTGTTACTAACACCTACCAGGAGCGCACGCTGGACCCGGCCATGCGCAGGTGGGGAACAGTCTATCACACACATCATTTTCAGCGCTAGGGCAAATGGCAGGGGACGCACCAGGGTGTTTAAATGGGTTTTTGTGTGGGGCAGCTGAGTGGGGCCGCTGCAAGTTCATGCAGGTTTGGTCTAGGTCATTGTGTGGTCAGTCCTGGTGGCTCCCGCAGCACGCGTGGCGGCTGTGTCACTAACACCTACCAGGAGCGCACGCTGGACCCGCAGATGCGCAGGTGCGTGTGAAGAAGCACACATGCATCATCAGCACCTGCAGCAGTGCATCTGCATACATAGTTTGTTTTTGGTGCAATCAGCCTGATGAGGCTTCAGACTTGCCAGCAAACTGCTGGTTTGAGTTTATGGAGTATTGTAATGGCAATTGGGGTCGGACACCATGGCGGACCCCACCTGTCGTTCTGTGTGCACTGAGCAACACGTACGCTTGGTTTGACAGCAGCTGCCGCTGGTGGCGCAAAACATCTGTATGATTTGACGACTGCTGCTGCTGCTGCTGCTGCTGCTGCCTCTTGCGATGGCTGTGCAGGGATGATCCTGTGGTCCTGCTGTGCACTGTCAGGGCTGCCGCTGGTTTCGCAATGCTGGCGATTACGCATCCACGTAGTCCTCAGGACTCGTTCCTTCTTATACACCAAGTGTACACACGCATCTTTCTTTCACCACTGATGCTGATGTTGCTGCTTCTTATTGTTTCTGTTCCCTGCAGGCTGATCCTGTGGTCCTGCTGTGCCCTGTCAGCTCTGCCGCTGGCAGTGCCAATCGTGCTCTGCTTAACACACATGGTTTCACTGCTGCGGTTGGCTGTAATCAGCTGGTCCTAGGCCTGCTGTGCGATTTTGGGGCTGCCTGGTGGCGCCACACATCTGCATGGCTTGACGACTGCTGCTGCTGCTGCCTCTTTGTTGTTTCTGTTTTCATCTTTTCCGCAGGCTGATCCTGTGGTCCTGCTGTGCACTGTCAGGGCTGCCGCTGGCAGTCCCCATTGTGGCCGACCTGCTGGGGCAGCTCATGAACAGGCAGGCAGTGCTGGAGCACCTGCTGGCAGCAAGGTGAGCAGAACTTGGGTGGAGTACTTATTGTTTATATCCATTTCAGTTGCCGACTTTTCAGAAGGTTTGGTGCTGGGCCAGCTGTTGAACAGGCCGGCGCTGCTGAACAACTGCTAGCAGCAAGGCGAGCAGCATTACAATGTTGAAGCTTATATGTCAGTTGAAATCGATGTACGTCATTTACGGCAGCGGTACGCTGGACGGCTGCTGCCTTGCACACCTAAACACCTATCATCGCATCTGCATGTGTGTGCGCCATTGTGTCGCAGGGGTGCCTCTGTGGATGGTGACGAGTCAGCTCAGCTGCGCTACAGCAACCAGCAGCGCGCAGCAGCCGGCACCTTTGACCACTTGAAGTCCCTGAAGGACGTCTTCACAGTGAACCTCACACCCAAACCCGACCGTGAACTTCAGCAGCAGCAGCAGCAGGGTGCGGAGGCCACTGGCGGCGGCCAGGCTTTGCAGGACGGCGGCAGCAGCAGCAGCAATGCACGTGTGCCGCAAGGCACAGCAGACGCAGCACTGTGGGTATGTCCAGTGACGCTGCTTCCGTGTGGTAGCAAGCAGCCGTTTTCTGCACTGAAGCAGTGTGGGCATGTTATTAGTGACAAAGCACTGGCAGCCATATCTGCTGCTGACAGCACCTGCCCAGTATGCTGCCAGCCATTCAGCAAAAAAGACGTTGTGCAGATAAATGGCAGCGCAGAGCATATGGAGGCTGTGCGGCAGCAGCTAAAGGCCAAAGCTGCTGCAAAAGCTGCAGCGAAGGAGGTGAGAGCAGCAGAGGAGGCTGGAAAGAACCGGAAGCGTGCGCGTGAGGCGCTAGAAGGTGGCGGCAGTGGCGCGGTGTGTGCTGTTGCGGTTGCTGTACAAGAGCAGCAGCAGCAGCAGCAGCAGCAGCTGTCTGTGCCGGATGGGGCTGCTGCTTACCTGCAGCAGCCATCTTGACGGGGGTGATGGGGCTTTGACTGCTGGGCAGCGTGAGCAGCAGCAGCAGCAGACACCAGGGCTGCAATCTCGGCCGCTGAAAGCGGCGAGAGTTCCATCTTGATGCTAAGCTCTGTGACATGAAGCTCTTTGCGCTGAGGTGTCGTGCAGCTTCCAGATGCTGTGTAACACACCAACCGTCTTGCAGGGCCTGCACGCCCGTCGCGCACTGCCCGGCATCGCAGCATTGTGCCCTTGTGAGTGTGGTTGCGATGCATATATGAAAGGGGGGAAGATTGACATCAATGGTCTTCATTTGCACCCTGCAGCTTCTTTCCAAGGTCACAGTCGCGGCTTTCAATTTTCCCGCGCACCAACCTGCAGCACGACATGCGGCGCTGATTGCCAGCGTAAATTACTCTGACCTTAGAACTATACAAAAATAAAACAACTGATTGATATTTTACAGTGCCATGTACCCAGCATTTTGCCATGATCCAAGCCACCAACAGCACTGCTAACGATGTCAGCAGCACACGCCTGTCATTCATGATGGTGGGTGCTACTTCCTTGAAAGTCTGCGGCAGAAAAATCATTTGTACAATTACGGATAGCAGTTGCAGCAGCAGTGCCACCAGAAAGGGCATACCACACTACTGCAGCAGGCACGACACGTGCACGTGCAGGTGCAGACCTGCCTGTACAAGGTCAAGCGACAGCCCATTTGGAGCACCACAGCACACCAGCACAGCCTCCCTCAAAAACAACACGGCATGCGAAAAAGCAGTTTCCACAGCACACTGCTCACAACCAAAAAGCAGCAGGTGTGAGGCATGGGATGAATCGTGGATCACTGCTGTTGTCGACCGTTTGTACACGTCAACACGTGACATCAGCGGTCAAGAAGAGGTGAGCAAGCACACTTGAAGATACATTGTAGGCCAGATGCACACCAAGTGCACACCACTTGCGCACGCCATAGTGTATGAACAGTACCGCTCTCTTGTGATGAAGCAGCTGGGAGCATTTGAGCACCAGTTTCTGCAGACCCCCCAACCCCCAAGCGCATTCACCGCAGTGCCATAACAACCCTCATGTACGCACTCTGCAAGCCCACAGCCCGCTATGCCATATGCAGTGCACTTCTCCATCGTTCCAGTTTCCCAACTCACAGGGTTAGCCCAACGCAGGTTTCCTGCAAGCATAATTTGAGGGGTGCTGACAGCTGATGTGGAGGTGGTTCCTTGCAGCACACCCTCAGGGCAAAACTTGCAAGCTGCACTGCTGCGCGGTGCAAAGCATGCTGTCAACTGCGTCCAACCATCAGTGAAGTGAAAGCACTGCAATCCTTGTAAATGCTGTTGTCATCAACTGTCAACTGGCAGCTTTGGAGCACTTAGATGCTAGAGCGAATGCCTTTTTATACACCAACGAAGCAAGCAAGGCATACATAAAGACACACAACGACCGCACACATGTCTGCTACCCCAGCCAGCTCACACGCCTGTTGTGCAGTGTCAAGCTCAGCACGCAGCAGCTGCCGGCAACACTGACCACAGCTGGTCACCAAACAAGCAGCGCAGCTCTAGCACCAAAACTGGTCAGAGACAGTAACCACCCGCCCTTGAATCATCAGCCTTAATACACAGTACTGCAGAGTCATTGCTACACATCACACCTCCAACATGCTAGATTTCAATGATTGTAGAATATTATTTGATGCTCATCAGCACCCAGCATACCCTATTCATGCGTCAGCACAACATGCTTCTGTGCTGCCAAACGCCTCTGTCACCAGCACCTCTGCAAGCATCTTCATGATGTTCTACAAACAAAAACAAGGAGAGGGAAACTTAACCAGGAGCCAATGAAAGGCTCCTAGCTATGCAGGACATGCTGTGCTGCCAAACGCCTCTGTCACCAACACCTATGCAAGCAGCCACGCGCACAGCAGCATCGCCACAACACACGCCAGCCACCGCAACACCACAGCAGCAACCGGCTCATCCGACAAACCTGTGATGTAGCTGTCACTGCCGCTGCTGTTGCTGCTTCTGATTGCAGCGTCGCTGCCTGCCGCTGCAGTAGAGCCTCCGGTGGTTGCTGCTGCTGCTGCTGCTGCTGCATCAGCCTGTGCCATTGACCGCAGGAACTGCAGCTTATACCTCCGCTCAAAAGCATATGCGGCAGCCAGCGGCAGCACCGCCAGGCACACTACAGTGGCAAACGCCTGCAGCGCCTGCACCGCGCCCAAGCCCTCGCACATGCGTTTATCATTCACCATGTACGTAACGTCCCCGATCCACATCCGTATGTAAGAGCTTGCGTAATGCAATGCTTTGCAGGCATCTGTTGCCTGAGCTTGGTAGAATAGCTCAGATGCGTTGAATGGCTTCAGCTGCACGGCTTGCAGTACGCAGGGCAGCGGCCTTGACCACAAGGCTTGTACTGCTGCGTAGTTGACCAGCTGAATCAGCAGCATCCATCGCCAAGGCAGTACGAAGTTGGCGTGCATGCAAAGAAGTACAAGGCAGAAGCGCGTGGGCTCAACTGCGGCGGCGTAGCTCTGCAATGCGGCATATCAAGTGTCACCCAGTACGCAGTGAGGGTGCTTGAAGAGAGACAACTTGATGCACCAGCGCCGAAATGAAAACTTGATCTTCCTGTTGACAATACATACTTGCAGGAAACATGCCCTGGCTTGCAGGAAACATTGGCTTGCAGGAAACACACGCTGGCTTGCACAGCCCGCCAGCAGCGCACCTGGGCCATCCAGAAAGCTGTTGGGTGCAGCACGTTGACCAGCAGTGCTTTCATGGGCCGCTGCTGCACGTCGCGTGTGCGTGCCGCTATTGCGTGCGCAAAGAAGCTCATTGCGCCAGGCTGCAGCAAATGAGCCATGCAGTAGAACAGCCGCAGCAGCCGACTCATCAGGCACAGCGTGTGCCGGTGGCGCGTGTAGAACGGCTCACGTCTGCGCCCTGCTGCTGCTGCTGCTGCTGCTGTCCATGTGCTGAGCGCGATTGCCAGCAGCAGCAGCAGCAGCGCTGAGGTCTGGTAGATGGTGGAGATGAACCCTAGGTTGAACAGCCAGTGCTCGGATCCCAGGTGGATGCTGAAGATGGATTTGCTGGGCTGTGTTGCCGCCATGCGAAGGACGCTCATGTTCATGTGCAGCAGCGCGGTGGTGTAGGCGCAAACGTCAGCCAGCATCAGCGCCCTGCGCAGCAGGTTTGCAGGAAACAGCGTCAGCAGTGGAGCTGTTGTTCAGTGTTTTGACGCCTTGCACGAGTTTTCGTAAACCTGAACGACTGGGCAGCAGCAGATTGGTTAGTCTGGAGTGCAGCTTTATGATGGGGGCCCCACGGCGAGGCAGTGTTAGAAGCACCTCGGCTGCAGCAGCTGCTATGGCTGCTGTCTGGCTGTGTTGCAAATTGAACTCATCAATTTGTGATGCTCTTGCCTGGGAGAGGGCTGTTAGTGGTGCCACTGTGGAACTGAAATATTATATATAGTGCGTGTTGAAAGCGACGCGTCACTGCTGCTGGCCCACGTGTTCACACCCGCTGTCACACCTGTGACAGCACCAGGCACCCCACCAGAACGCACCCGTGGTGCAAACGTTTCAACGTGCATGCAGGTCATACTCCACAAGCAAAATGCATCATAATGTGGACTGACATAGCTAGCTGTGATGATTGCGTTGTCACAACCACTGCTGTTTACCACACTCGCTAGGGTGCATCAAAACCATCATGCTTCACCATACCTTATGTCAGCAACATATGGCACGTCTGGATTTGAATCAGCATTGCTGAATATCAGTACCAGCAGGGGCAGCAAGAGGGCCTTCGACAACCACTGCAGGACATTTTTAGAAGCCTCCAAGCAGATCTGCCCAAAAAGGCAACAGCAACATTTCAGCCGCTGATGGGTTTGAAATGGGTTTGAAACCCAGCACGGCATGCACAAAGGAGTCCTGGCAGAACAACACGCATCAGCATAGCCAGTGCAAGGACACTGACTAAATCTTAAACATGCAGAACACCATCAACCCCTCAGGCCCAACCCACAGGGCTACAGCACCCCTTTGCGCAACACGGTGTAACAGCACTGCTGACGGCATGTGCATGGCCTCATCATCATCATGTGCATGGCCTCATCATCATCATTTGCATGGCCTGTGTGACTAACAGCAGAATGTTTCGCTGCCGCGTCATCGTCAACAGTCATTGCTGACCAAGTGCATAAATCACCACCCCGGGTTGAAGGCCTCAACGGTGCTGCACAAGCTGGACCAAGGAGGTTGCTGATGTGCATAAATCATCAGCAACGCAATGCTTGCAAGCGCATGCAAGCACGTCTTGCTTTGGACACTTGCTGTGTGACCGCAACACACCACACAGTAGAAGCTGCCACAGCACACCCAGGGCATACGTGACCGGCATTCAGGTTTGCCTGATTGCTTTGTATGATCAGCCAGTAGGACTTTGCTCCCCCTGGTAACAACAAAAAAGCTGCCACGACACCCCCTGGGCAGCTGATGGAACGTCAGTAAGAGTGCACCACGCCAGAAGAAGAAGAGGGGTGGCACTGTGTGCAGAGGCAACCACGTTGCAACGGACACCCAAAAATCTCAACACGCCAGAGTGTTTTATCAAAAACACCTGCCACAGCTGACTCAAATGTACCGCAGCTAGCAAAGGAAGCACAGGTGTACAGAACGCACAAACCCCACTTTGAACCACGGCTCTGCAGGCCCTGCGTGGTTCTGAAAACCCCAGTTTGAATCACAAGCCCCAGCTTGAATCACAAACCGCATTTTGAATCACAAGCCCCAGTTTGAATCACAAACCCCAGTTCGAGTCACAGCTCGGCAGGACCCCAGCTTGAGTCACAGGTCCCAGTTTGCATCACAGCTCTGCAGGAACTGCATCACAAGGCTTTGATCTGTGCAAAGCGGGTTCCTACTCTGCTGCGGAATGGAGTACGTAATGTAACGCAACGCAAGGTGCACATGGGTAACGCAAAGTGCACATCATGTGAGACTGCACAGCAGTGCTGCGCTGCGTCACACAGGGCGGCCACTTTGTGGCGGGAGACACACGTTGTATATACACAAATCCTACACGGTAGATGCAAGGCTGTGCACCTTGAAGCAAAGCTGCGCCCAAAAAAACAAAAAAAGCTGAAGAAGAGGGGTTACATGGTGTGCACAGGCAACTACGTTGCGACGAACACCCGAATATCTGGAACGTCGCAGATGACTCAGCAAAACAGGCTGTCACTCAAGGAGACTCACCCCGGAAAGTCTCTGTGTGTGTAACTTGACATATGGCCTTGCAGGCAAAGCCGTCAGTCACAGCACACGCAGTGTTGATGCTGTAGGACTAGTGTAAACAAAAAAAGCTGTTCCGAGAGACCCCCCCCCAAACAAAAAAAATGTATCCTGTCATTGTGGCAAGATACACACAAGGCGCGGGCTGCTGCTCCGGCGTAAGAGTCATGGCTGATTTCAAATTTTGGCAGTGTGAGATTCGAACTCTTGAGCTGCATTGCAGAAAGTAACACACAAAACACACCATCGTGCACCAAATGCACACAACGCCCTCCAAAAGTCACTTTGTGTTCAAAAAGCACTCCGCGAGCTGCGCGTCATCATATCTACAAGATGATCTACAAACAACAAAAAAGGAGAGGGTAACTGAACAAGGAGGCAGTGAAAGGCTGCCAGCTATGCAGGACATGCTGTCCTGCTGAACGCATCTGTCACCGGCACCCCAGCAAGCAACCACGCACCAACCAGCATCGCCACAACACAGAAAACTCCAACTCAGCATCCCTTACCAACCTGCAAACTGCACATTCAACAACTCCTGGCTGGAATCTCACGAGAGATTCCAGCCAGGAGCCCTTCAAAGCTTAGAGCTGTGCAGGACATGCTGTCTTGCTGAATACTTCTATTACTAACACCTCAGCAAGTAGCCACGCACCAACCAGCATCACGTCAACACACACCAACCACCGCAACACCACAGCAGCAATCGGCTCATCCATCAGACCTGCAGGGTAGCCAGCGCTGCTGCTGCTGCTCTCTCCTGCAGCAGCTGCCGGCCATACGCTGCTGCTGCTGCTGCTGCTGCTGCTGCTGCTGCTGCTGCTGCGTCCGCTTTCAGCATTGCCACTGGTGCCTCCGTCAGCCGCTGCAGTAGAATCAGCTGCTGCTGCTGCTGCTGTTGCATCTGCCTGTGCCAGTGATCGCAGGAACTGCAGCTTGTACCGCCACTCAAACGCATACAGAACAGCCAGCGGCAGCACCGCCAGGCACACTATCGTGCCAAACGCCTGCAGCGCCTGCACTGCTTGGAAGCCCTCACACACACTATGATCTGACACCAGAAACATTGCATCCCCGAATCCCATCCGCATGTAGGAGCTTGCGTACTGCAGCACTTCGCATGCCTCTGTTGCCTGAGCTTGGTAGAAGAGTTCAGGTTGGGTTAGGGTTTCTGGCTGCATTTGAAATGATTGGAGCCAGCAGGGCAGCTGCCTTGACCACGCTCCAAGCACTACTGCGGAGTTGACCAGCTGCATCAGCAGCGCCCACCGCCACGGCAGCACAAAGTTGGCCTGCAGGCAGAAGCAAGCAGGAAACGGACAACAGCACCAGTTGATCAGCTGCGTTTCACTGATGTGCACTTCCGACAGTGCATGTGCAAGAGAACTGGGTGCAGGCGTTAGCCTGCTTTTGCACCACTGAGGGCAGTCTGTGCTGTGAAAGCGTACTTACAGAGGGCATCTGTCAACAATGCCAGGCAAGCAACCTTCTTTGCAGGACAATTTATGCTTGCAGGACACTTCATGCTTGCAGGACAATCCATGCTTGTAGAAAGGGCCTCTCGGCGATGTGAGGCAACTCTGCTAGCAGGACAGCCTGTGTAGCCAGCCAGCATGAAAGCATGATCATTAATTTGACTGAATGCACTTGCAGGAAACATGCCCTAGCTTGCAGGAAACATTGCTCAGCCCGCCAGCAGCGCACCTGAGCCATCCAGAAGACTGTCGGGTGCAGCACATTCACCAGCAGCGCCTTCATGGGCCGCTGCTGCAAGCCTTGCGTGCGCAATGCGATTGCCTGCGCATAGTAGCCAGTCGCGCTCGGCAGCAGCAGCTGCAGTGTGCTGTAGACGAGCCGCAGCAGGCGGTTCAGCAGGCACAGGGCGAGCCGATGGTGTGAATAATAGGACTCCTCGCTGCTGCTGCTGCTTCTGCTACCGCCGTGATCTGCTGTTGGCGCCGCTGCTGCTGCTGCTGCTGCTGTCACTCCTGGCCCGGATGCTGCTGCTGCTGTTGACCTTTTTAGCGCCATTGCCAGCAGCGGCAGCAGCGCAGAGGTCTGGTAGACGATGATAAGCACACCCAAATTAAATAGCCAGTGCTGCGGGCCCAGGTAGATGTCGAAAATGGACTTTCCAGGTGCTGCATCTGCCACTCTGACGGCGCTCATTGTGGCTTGCAGCAGTGCAATGGTGCAGGCGCTGACATCAGCTACCATCAGCACCCTGCAAACATGCAGCGGTTGGCAGGAAATCATGTCAATGCTGCGTCTGCCACTCTGACGGTGCTCATGGTGGCTTGCAGCAGCGCAATGGTGCAGGCGCTGACATCAGCTGCCATCAGCACCCTGCAAACATGCAGCAGTTGGCAGGATATCATGTCAATGCTGCGCCTGCCACTCTGACGGTGCTCATGGTGGCTTGCAGCAGCGCAACGGTGCAGGCGCTGACATCAGCTACCATCAGCACCCTGCACATTTGCGGCAGTTTGCGGGAAAGCGGCATCAGCAGTGGGCACTGTCACTAGTTTTATTTTGACTCGACGGCGCTCATGGTGGCTTGCAGCAGCGCAATGGTGCAGGCGCTGACATCAGCTACCATCAGCACCCTGCAGTTTGCAGGTAACGGCATCCCGGCAGTTTGCAGGAAACGACATCAGCAGTGAGATGTAGGTGCCTTGTTACTAATTTGACTTTGTCTGACTGTCGCCGCAACATGGTGGCCAGCCCGGCTGACGTCAGCTACCAGCAGCACCCTGCACATGTGCAGCAGTTCGCAGGAAACGGCATCAGCAGTGGGCATTGTCACTACTTTGACTTGGTTTGACTACCGCCGCGAGATGTCGGCCCGCCAGGCTGGGATCAGCTACCATCAGCACCCTGCAGATAGATGTGCAGCAGCAGTTCGCAGGAAAAGCGTGGGCAGCGCAGCCATTGGCAGCAAGTACTGGGTGGTTTATGTTGACCGTACTGTAACCTGAAGTTTAGCGCATCCCCACTACTCTGCACCAGTGCACTCCAAGCACCCAGAAGCTCGACGCTGTGCTACTGCTGCAGTTGGGACTGCTTGAATACTTGCGAAACACACGGACAAGCGACGCTGCTGCTGCTGCTGCTGCTGCTGCTGCTGCTGCTGCTGCTGCTGGGCACTGAATGCCAACACTGTTTTCATATCATGACAGCACACACACACGGCTAAATCACTTGTGTGCTTGTTGAAGGCAGACTGTTCAGTCGGACAAGGGCCCGACTGGGTGCTGCTGCTGCACCATCTGGCAGACGCTGTGACAGCGCTGATGAACAACAACAACATTCGGCCCACCTGCGGGTGTGCTTGCATCTCCAGAACGCTTGCTCCAGACTGTACGGCTGGAGCGTAAGCAGCAGGTTCATTCTTGCTGGGTCCTGCACCGTGCACGTTGCACGTCCTTGCTGCTGCTGTTGTGGGTCCTTGGTCACAGCAGGCGAGTCCAGGCCTTGAAGCTTTTTGTAAAAGGCTTTTTTGAACATACCAACGACGCGATTACAGGCTGCGGCTGTTTTAGCTTGAAGACGTAACCACTGGATCTTTGGCGTTCGCTTTACGGCACGGTGAGCTGCACACGCAGCGCTGTAAACAGCAACTTAACCTGGAACTCAGACTTCATACGCCTGAGAGAAGTGCTTGAACTGAAGCGAGACACATGTCACTTTCACGACTGTGATGTACGACCCAACAGCACTGAACCATTGCCTTGCACCCTCCTAAACCGGTGCTGGGCGCCAGACCACCGTGGAAAGTAAGTCCTTTTCCGCATGCCGCCTTGAACCGCCTTTATGTGACAAAATCCTCACAACGTTTGCGCCGTGTCATGGCTGCATGACGCATGTGCAACAACCTTCACTGCATTGGCAGGTGCTGCCAATGCAGAGCCTGATGCAACATCTTGCCGGGTGCAGAGCCTCCATCCGCCCTACTGCGTTGGACTCTCTCCACAAGCCGCTCCTGCAAGCACTTGCTGCTACTGCTGCTGCTGCGCTGCCTGCCGCACCCAAGCCAGTGCCTCCTCACACCTGCCCTCATTGCTGAACAGCTTCAAGCTAGGCACATACTGCTGCAGGGCCTTCTGCGTGGCTTTGTCTAAGCGCCCGCTGTCCCCACAGCCACCCTCGTGCTGTGGTTTGGCGAGCTCTGCAAGCAGCTCTGACAGAACGTCTTCCGTGCTGCGGCCGCCAACCTCCAACCACCTGCAGCGGCAGCGGCAATATATACCATGTCAACAGCGTGTGTTGTGCAGCATAAGCGGCTCAGCTAGCTCTGCAAGCAGCTCTAAAAGGAAATTTTCAGTGCTGCGGCCGCCAACCTCCAACCACCTGCAGCGGCAGCAGCAGCAGCAGCAGCAGCAGCAGCAGTAGCAGCAGCAGCAGCAGCATCTTATTGGTTTGCGTGTGGTTTGAGCAGCAAGCGGAAAGGGCAGCGCTTCCTATTGTGCTGTGGCCTACGCTCCAGCTAGCTGCTGCGGTGGTGCAAATTGGTGGGAGCGACTAAGCGCAATGATAGATGAGCATGCGGAGGAGCCATAAAAAGACATGTATAACAGCTCCTGGCTTGAAAAGAACAGTTGCGGCGAGGCTTCTGCTGAGCCAGCTGCCTTGCATTGAGAACGACCAGCAATCCTATCCAGCAACACACAAAGCATCTACCTGAACAGGTCGTCGTCCCTGAACCACGTGGTCTGGTTCTTGACCAAGTTGCGGGAGGCAGTGGCGATGTCCAAGATGAGCTGGCGCAGCTGCTGCGCGGTGGCGGTGCCGGCAGCCAGTGCATTCTGAAATTCGGCAGCAAGCATGCGGCATTGCACATATCAAGCAGTGCATGTGCTGTTGACGACAGTCTTCGACACGGACCAGGCACTGCATTTGTGACTGCGCAAGCTCAGCCAGGAACAAGCAGTATTTTATCCCCACGTGCATGTTGACCAGTTCCATATCAGCGCTGGGCACATCTACATCACTGCAATATGAACTAGTTATCCTTCTGGTTTTGGGGAACGAGGAGGGATGTGGGCTATACACCCGAGGGGCCAGGCCCATATCCCCACGAGGCGCAGCCGAGTGGGGATATGGGCCGGCCCCGAGGATAAGCACGCAATTAGGATAAGCACGCAATTTCGCCCAGTAGGATAAGCACGCAATTTCGCCCACCTGCATGAACTCGCAGGCCTGCCTGTACCCTATGGCCTTAGTTGCCACGTGGCTGTTGGGGGCCAGTCCCAGCTGCAGCAGCAGCAGGGCCTCGTCTAGCAGCCCACCAGCAACCTGGCAGCAGCAGCAGTGGCACCAGCAGCAGTCGTAGGGTGCAGTGTGCAAAGGCAGCTGTGCTGTGTGTTTTGTGCACTGCCCTGCCGTATGCTGCATGTTGATACTGCGTACACATAATGTCGCCTTTGCTGCATGGTGGGGTGCTGACAAAGCATGGCAGGCATTTATTTAAACAAATAGAAGGCTATGTAACTCGCTGCTATGTCAGCAGTTTACGGAGCGCGCCCACTTTCTGTCGTACATCTGCTGCTCACCATCTCCACCCGGTAGGCGATCCTGTCGTACAGCTCCACAGAACTAGCTCATCTCAGTGTGCCATTACCATCTGTCCTTTGTACAGCTGCTGTGTGCTCACCATCTCCTCTACCCGGTAGGCAATCCTGTCATACAGCTCCACAACTCTGGCTCTTTGCAGTGCCGACACAATAGTTTCAGAACAGCTGCTGTTTGCTCACCATCTCCTCTACCCGGTAGGCAATCCTGTCATACAGCTTCACTCGAGGCCGTGTCAGGAAGAAGCACCTGCAAAAGGTGGCAGCAGCAGCACTATCACATCAGCACACGCACCACCAGCACAGCCATTCACACACTGCAATCCAGGCTCTGTGTACACAGCAGCTGAAGCGTCCTGCAGGGCGATATCTGCAGCACTTTTTTAGTAGTACCGCAACGTGAGTACCAGGACACATACCAAATTTATCCCAACAAATTATGACAGTCATATGCCTCTAATTTTGTTCGCCCAGGTTGAAATTTCAACAGCTTTGTGGTGCCACCTGATGTTTTAAGCCCACCTGAAGTCATGGTCCAAGGGTTTTGTGGTGTCAACGTCCATCTCGCTCAGAGGCTTGCCTCCATTCTGAACCAATATCTGCAGTACCATTGCATGTTCACCATTTGAATTCAGCAGACACAACTTGTACATGTTGGCGTACCTGAAGTCATAGTCCAAGGGTTTTGTGGTGTCAACGTCCATCTCGCTCAGAGGCTTGCCTCCATTCTGAACCAATATCTGCAGTACCATTGCATGTTCACCATTTGACTTCAGCAGACACAACTTGTACATGTTGGCGTACCTGAAGTCATAGTCAAGAGGTTTGGTGATGTCGACGTCCATCTCACTCAGCGGCTTGCCTCCATTCTGCACCAATATCTGCAGCACGCGCTGCAGCCTGTACCAGTTGTTGCGCTCGCCACGGATGCGGCCTGCTGTTGCTGAGTCTCCCAGCTGCTGCACAACATCTACTGCTAGGTCCCAGCGCTGCTCGTCGCTGAGCGCTGCTGCTGCTGCGGCTGAGGGTGCCGGCTGAGCAGGGCCCAGGCCAGTGGCGCCTGTTGCTGCTGCTGCTGCTGCTGCTGCCAGAGCAGTACTTGCTAGTGAGCTGCTTTCCTGCAAGGCTGAGGCTACAGCAGCTGCTGCTTCACCCTGCAGAGCTTGCTGCTGCAGCCCTACAGCGGATTGAGCAGCACTCAGCTGGCTGCCTTCCTGCTGCTGCTGTTGCTGCTGCTGCTGCTGCTGCTGCTGCTGCTGCTGCTGCTGCTGCTGC